>JBAWJQ010002356.1:0-148324 GCA_037783105.1 Bactrocera zonata
CAGCACAACGCGGAAATGGGTAAAATCAGACAACAAACATCCTTACTTCTTATACATATGACACAATTTAAAATTTTATCGGATAATTTCACTTTCCAGTGTATATGTCCAGAACCAAGCAGTGTTTCTGGATAAAACTTTGAACAAATACAGACAGAAGTTGTCGAAATCGGACTATAGTTTTCCAAGAACTGAGATCCAAATATGTGGACAAATACAGACAGAAGTTGTCGAAATCGGGCTATAGATTTTGAAGAACTGAGATCCAAATATGTGGACCACAGCCCGTATAACTGACCTTTTGCCGAAAATATCGGTCAATCTGTAAGTAAAAATACGAGAGAATCTCTTTCTTCACAAACTTTACATAAATATTTTCGGACTTCCTTCTGTCTATACACTTCATATAGCGACCAATATGTAAGCGTTTTCATAAAATTAAATGGCAATACTTTCTTCTAACGCACATGGGTTTGAATTAAAATGGGTAAAAATTGTACCTTATATGTATATTGTTTATTGTATATGATGTATCTTATTTTAACTTACCGAGCATTTATTTTTTTTAGTAATATATAGTATTGCCAAAAATAAGTAAAATGGTTTTTCATATACACTTTTAATCTAGTGACTGATGCCCAGAGCATAATAAGATTATGGAGGGAACACTTTTCCAGCCTGCTGAAAAGCAGTGAAAGCATAACGACAGGAGATGTCGAACCCAATTACCCAATCGATAGCGACGCAGCAGACGTTTCATTGCCCGACCATTAAGAAGTTCGAATAGCAATTACCAGTCTGAACAAAGCAAATCCGTCGGCGAAGAACTAAGGCGGATGTATCAGCTTCTTAGTAGAATATGATCGGACGAAAGCATGCCCGACGATTGGTGTTTAAGTGTGCTCTGTCCAGTCCGCAAAAGAAGAAACTCCACAATTTGCGCCAACTACCGTAGGATAAGTCTCTTCAACATCGAATATAAGGTTCTATCGAGCTTATTGTGTGAAAGATTAAAGCCCACCGTCGACATACTGATTGGACTTTATCAGTGTGGCTTTCTGGCCGACCAGATATTCACCACGTGCCAAATTTCATGAAAAAGAGCCGTGAAAAGACGATCGACACAAACCACCTCTTTGTCAAATTCAAAGCTCTTTGATTTAGAGCCGAGTTTTTTATTTTTTCAGGAAAATGTAACCTGCAATATTCCTCAATAGCCACAAACCATTCTCATCGATCGTACAACAATCCCTTGGCTGCAACTGATTTAATTAGCCTCCTATTTACCTAACAAGTTAGTAGTTGTTGCAAAATAAAGTTCCCTTGGAGTCAATAGGTACTACTCTTCAATTAACTATTTGTCGGTCAATGGACCCTGTTCAACTGAGTCACACCTGTAACCGACACACTAACGTATTTCCAGCTGAGCGATAAACTACATACAATTTGAAATATGAGACGATATCTTACTAAGGAGATCGTGATCCAATAGTCATCATCCGCTGCCCTTCGTCAATGTCCCACTAACAAACCGTATTTGTACACGACTCTAACCCCAGAAGTGGCTTCTTTCTCGTTCACTGCTTCTACTTGTATATATGATACAAGAGACGAGCATAAGAGCTCTAGTAACGCTGGTTAGTACTCCAGTGATATAGTAATAATTCCACTGTTTGTCAAGTGTGTGCAAACTGACATTGACTTTGACGCATTGCCTCCGATATGCGTTTCTTCAAAGGCTGTGTTCTTAAATCCGTCTACTTCATCAAGCTCGTCTGTATTTACATATGTACGTACGTATCCAGAAGTATCTGTTGCATTTGCTTCGATGTAGATGTAAATCATTTCTTAGCACATAAAGGAGCATAGTTACATAACAAAGCAAAGCAAATGAACCTTCGAATATTGTTGCGTGACTCCAACCGCCATTCGTTATTTCAACGTTTATTATTGTGGTTGATGACACCATGGACAATAATTTATGTGGACCTCTTTATTCTGTTCAACGATTCCTTACTGTTTCAGTACCAGTGAAGGCAAGTGGTGTCTAAATTATGTTAAAGAATTCAGTTTCTGGTGTTTTCAACAAGAAGTGCAGAAACTAAGTGGGAAGTGTTATCTTTAAGATAATGACAACATATTGATGTGATATTAGGTAGTATAGTCCTCAGTATTTTTTAAACCCGTTATTGTGACTACGTTGCATTTTTTGACATTCGCTTCTTTGCCTATTGTGGTAAGAAAACATTTCCCGTCATGGAGAGCTCCGACGATCGTTAAACCCACTTTACATTTCACCGAATAACTTCTGCAGGGTAGGCCATTTAAAGTTGACCCATCTGGCAACGCTGTAACTTTTAACAGCGCTGACAAATCGGCTAATGTCATACCGCGTTAGAAGCGTCATTCGAAGACAATTTATACCATGGAACAGTACACTCCAAAAGAACGCGCTGAAATTGTTCAGCTTTATATTCAAAATAACTTTTCAATTGTGTTAACTCAACGTGCGTTTCGCAAAAAAATAAAGTGAAAAGTGCTCCAGTTAAGAACACAATTAAGTCTTTATACGCAAAATTTGTGAACACCGGTAATCTCAGTAATGCCAGTCATGCATCCAGACAACGCACAAGACGTTCTGATGAAAATATCGAAGCTGTACGAGCCAGTATTGAGGAGACTCCATCGACATCGAGTTATCGCCGCTCTCAGGAATTAGACATCTCTCGCACCACTCTCCGACGCATAATTCATAAAGATTTGAAGATGTTTCCATATAAAATTCAAATGGCACAAAAACTAAACCCAGCTGATTATCCGCGACGCCTTAATTTTGGCAAATGGGCCATCGAAATGGCTGAAAACGAACTTGACTTTTGGCGAAAACTCATCATGTCAGACGAGGCACATTTCTCGATGAATGGAGGCGTAAACAAGCAAAATTGCCGATTTTATGCCACCGAAAATCCTCAATTAATTGAAGAACAGCCTCTTTACGACCAAAAAGTAACAGTTTGGTGCGGTGTTTGCGCGAATATGATCATCGGACCGTATTTTTTCGAAGACGATGATGGAGCCACGACAACAGTCAATGGTGAGCGTTATCGAGCCATGATAACGGATTTTGTGATACCCATTATTCGCGAAAATGACATGGATAACTTCTGGTTTCAACAGGACGGGGCTACATGCCATACAGCTCGACCAACAATCAATTTATTGCGACCATTTTTCCCCGGGCGATTGATATTGAAAAATGGTGATGTTGACTGGCCACCGAGATCACCAGATTTGACGCCACCAGACTTTTATTTGTGGGGTTATTTGAAATCCAAGGTATACGCTAATAAGCCAAAGACCTTAGCTCAACTGAAAGCCAACATTCGACGTGAAACAGCCGCCATATCATCCGAAACATTGGCCAAAGTCATGGAAAATGTCGAAAAAAGAGTGCATTTAGCTGTCAAAGCTAAAGGTGCCCATTTACACGATCTAATTTTTAAATATTAGCTGAAACAAATTCCCTTGGACCAAAATAAATTATTTTTGAAATGAACAAAAAACATTGTTTTCTTTTGTTCTTTTTTTTAGAAACAAATGGGTCAACTTTAAATGGCATCGTGACATCTCTTACATAACTACTTTTACTAAAAATGAACAATCATTTCGCCTGTCCGTGGTTTTAATGAAATATTTTCATTATTTAAAATTAAAACACAATATTTCATTAAGTCTTTAGAAATGTAAAATCTTGAAGAGACAATTTTTATTACATAAGCGAAAGTGCGTTCGAGGTTAAAAATCCGAACTCTCCCAATAAAATACTTATAAATTAGTTGATACAATAGGAATTGCAATTCGAATTATTGACATAACCGATCTTTTCAAAAACTTTCTCTTAAGGAAATTAAATTATAAATTCATGCTGTTTGTCGATTAAGGTCGAATTCTTAAAGATGAAGTTATATATTTTTGTTAGAGATAGGCGATTTGCCTGTTTGACAAACGTCAATTTTGGCCTCATATATATTATTAGGTTACTTCGGCCATGGAAAACTTAGAAAAGGCTTATTTAATTACCAAAAATACCATAATTTCAAAGTGCGATCTCCCAAAATCTGTCACTATAATTCAATACTCTAGTAGCAAGTAAACAACGTTCTATATAAATGCAGCTCCGCTCACTTGGACTTTTATCTGAAGAGGGCCTGTCATCTAGACGTCATACCTCAATATTTGTTTTTCATAAATCTTTACTGGATCTGAAAAATTTTAGTTATACCTGTTCTACAAATGCCGCATTAGAGATTAAGTATTCGTAGTAGTAGCCAAAAGTAGAAGTTAATCGTTACTTTTCTAAGTAGCATAGCAAAGGCCAAAACAGAGAGTTTAAACTCCATTGCAAAGTGATCTTTCCTAAAATAATTTACATTAAAGTTAATATATTACTAAACCAGAATACAAACTGGGCATTGCAGCAAGAATTAAAATATGTTTGTGCGTCTACATTATGCTTGTGACAATGTTTGACTTTGTGTATAGTTATGTCACTGGGGTTAAGTCATATTATTTTATAGAATGTCAATGTGCTCAACCGTATCAAATATAATACGGACTTGAGAAAATTCCGCCAAAACAATTCAAAAATTTCCGTGCAAGTGTAAGTGCAAACAATACGTATACGTAATATTTCCAATTGTACCCAATAAAAGAGGGCATTTGTATTCATGCATGTTACGTATACGCCATGGTCGCAACCCATAGCAGTGGGAATTCATCTGGCGTTTATTTTTACTTCTTGGTAGAATCGTACGAGTGTGTGAGCCGAGGTTTTTACTAAGCACATATATATCGGCACGCGAAGTTATGAGTATGTGTAGCTCTTTTACCTTCCTTTGCCTCGCTTTTTTGGCGTTTTCATTAATATCTACAACATATTTTATAGGTTTTGTTTTATTTCTGCTGTTCTGGTTTTTAGTTTTTTCAGCTCTTTTATTCTGTGAAAAAGCCCAGAATTGAAGTGCGTGTCTTTGGCCGTCCAGCCACGTGAGTTTAATTGATTTACTCTTCACATTGCGCACATCGTCGGCCCAAGCGGTCTTTACTCTGAGGATGACGAGCTGTCTTTGTTGTTCAGTGAGCATGCGGGTCCTTTTGTCTAAACAAGGACTTAGATAGATGAGACTGTGTGCTGCGACTAAAATGGCTGTGAATTAATGATTTCAGTGTATACTCATACAGTTTTTCTCTGCAAAATATAAATATAAAAGTAAATAAATTGTCAGCGTGACGAGCTGAGTCAATCTAATCATGTCCGTTTGTCTGTATATAAGTGAACCACTCCTTTCGTTTTTGAGATATCGATGTGAAATTGCACAGATTCTCTTGCCTCCAAGATGCTGCTTATATGCAGGAACCACTGCTATCCGAACCTAATAGCGCAAAGACAGCTACTCAGACTCACCAATCAAAATCAAGATAAAGATCTTTTTGACTTTTTATCCTTTTTTATAACCTCAATTCGATAAATTCGTAGAAAAAGTTTCAACTATTTATATTCCTCAACAACCAGCGTTCCAAATACCACATTAAAGACATCCGTGAAATGGTTGCCTAGAGATTTCTTCGGAAACAGTGATGCGGTTTGCTATGAATTCAATTTGGACGATCAGAGTTTCCAAAATAACTTCTCCCAACTCAATATGTTATGTCGTTCCGAAATTTTTGATACCTGAAATTTTATTTGTACTCCTGCTTACCATAATCACAAATGGCAGCTGTGCTGTACTTACTATGGATTCATTGAGGTATAGGAACTAGTTCAATGTACGACTGTCTGCAAACACTCAAAGAATATTTTTCTTCATGTGACAAGAACGAATTCTCGAACGCGACACGTAAACGATGTTGTATCAGTTCGTGTAGCAAAAAATGGTTCGCTCGATTCCCTTCTGGAAATTTCGGTGTGAAAGATGCACCTCGCTCTGGTCGACTAGCGGAGAAAAGTGTCGACAAAATTGGTACATATTCGGTTCATTATAAATATTGAAAAAAAAAAAAAATAATTTTAAGTTTAATTAGAAATACTTTCGAGATTTGGTAAACCTCTTAACTCTGCTGTCCTTATCATAGGGATATGTCAACAACTTTTGTATTACTTTTTTACAAAAGACACATATTAAAACAGTATTTTTAACCATAAGTTCGAATAAGAGGGAAATATTTTGAAATATTTGTTTAATACATCTAATGTGGTATATGAATATATTGTATTGCTTTACTCATCCAATTAAGTATAATTTTTTAATTATTTAGCTTTTCTAATGAATTTTCTACTGTTCAACTGTAGGGCTAAACCTTTTCAGCCAGTTGAAAATAATTCGAATTTTCACAATTTAATAAAAACTGTTACACAATGTATATTGTGTGATTTTATCCACAATCAATAGCAAATCGAAAATTCAAAATACCCGAATTGAAGATAGGGAAGAGCAAGTCAAAGCATTTCATTTGCCCTTGAAAGAATCTAAAAAAACTGGCAACAGGCATTTCATTTAAGCTATGTGAGGACTGATGAATGCAAGTTAAAGAAAAGTTGATGAGCATTTCATAAGTAAAATCGAAGTAATTTCTGTCAATGAGGCAGTTCATTGAGCTGGAAAGCTGCTGGCAAGAATGATTGCAGTTACCTACAATATCCCAGCAACTATGAGAAACCAGAGCTATAAATTCATACGCACATACATATTTACCTACGTATTTGAGATTTCAGGTCAGACTGTCGATGTAGCAAAAGCCGGAAATCGCACCGTTTTGTGAAAATATTTACACACCCTAATTGAATGTTGCGTGTTGGTGTTGAACCAGAATTTTCAATTCGCACGAATAACTTAAACGTACACACAGAAAAACTTGGCTAATTCGATATACATATACAATACATATATCACATATTTTATGTAAATTAGAAAATTCTTGTGCAAAAATATTTTATCCCGATCCCGAAGCAGTTCAAAATTTGAAGGAAATATTGTTCTCTCTTCTCTGTTGCTTGAACTGCTTAAGCTTTCGTCATTATTCCGGTGATATATTCTTCTTCTTCTTCTTTACTGGCGTAGACACCGCTTATGCGATTATAGCCGAGTCAACAACAGCGCGCCAGTCGTTTCTTCTCTTCGCTACGTGGCGCCAATTGGATATTCCAAGCGAAGCCAGGTCCCTCTCCACTTGGTCCTTCCAACGGAGTGGAGGTCTTCCTCTTCCTCTGCTTCCCGCGGCGGGTACTGCGTCGAATACTTTCAGAGCTGGAGCGTTTTCATCCATCCGGACAACATGACCTAGCCAGCGTAGCCGCTGTCTTTTAATTCGCTGAACTATGTCAATGTCGTCGTATATCTCGTACAGCTCATCGTTCCATCGAATGCGATATTCGCCGTGGCCAACGCGCAAAGGACCATAAATCTTTCGCAGAACTTTTCTCTCGAAAACTCGCAACGTCGACTCATCGGTTGTTGTCATCGTCCAAGCCTCTGCACCATATAGCAGGACGGGTATAATGAGCGACTTATAGAGTTTGGTTTTTGTTCGTCGAGAGAGGACTTTACTTTTCAATTGCCTACTCAGTCCGAAGTAGCACCTGTTGGCAAGAGTAATCCTGCGTTGGATTTCCAGGCTGACATTGTTGGTGGTGTTAATGCTGGTTCCTAGATAGACGAAATTATCTACAACTTCAAAGTTATGACTGTCAACAATGACGTGGGAGCCAAGTCGCGAGTGCGACGACTTTTTGTTTGATGACAGGAGATATTTCGTCTTTCCTCGTTCACTGCCAGACCCATTTGAGTTGCTTCCTTGTTCAGTCTGGAGAAAGCAGAACTAACGGCGCGGGTGTTGAGGCCGATGATATCAATATCATCGGCATACGCCAGCAGCTGTACACTCTTGTAAAAGTTTGTACCTGCTCTATTAAGTTCTGCAGCTCGGATAATTTTCTCCAGCAGCAGATTGAAAAAGTCACACGATAGGGAGTCGCCTTGTCTGAAACCTCGTTTGGTATCGAACGGCTCGGAGAGGTCCTTCCCGATCCTGACGGAGCTTTGAGTGTTGCTCAGCGTCAGTTTACACAGCCGTATTAGTTTTGCGGGGATACCAAATTCAGACATCGCGGCATAAAGGCAGCTCCTTTTCGTGCTGTCGAAAGCAGCTTTGAAATCGACGAATAGGTGGTGAGTGTCGATTCTCTTTTCACGGGTCTTTTCCAAGATTTGGCGCATGGTGAATATCTGGTCGGTTGTTGATTTACCAGGTCTGAAGCCACACTGATAAGGTCCAATCAGTTTGTTGACGGTGGGCTTTAATCTTTCACACAATACGCTCGACAGAACCTTATATGCGATGTTGAGGAGGCTAATCCCACGGTAGTTGGCGCAGATTGTGGGGTCTCCTTTTTTATGGATTGGGCATAGCACACTTAAATTCCAATCGTTGGGCATATTTTCGTCCGACCATATTTTACAAAGAAGCTGATGCATGCACCTTATCAGCTCTTCGCCGCCGTGTTTGAATAGCTCGGCCGGCAATCCGTCGGCCCCTGCCGCTTTGTTGTTTTTCAGACGGGCAATTGCTATTCGAACTTCTTCATGGTCGGGCAATGGAACATCTGCTCCATCGTCATCGATTGGGGTATCGGGTTCGTTTTCTCCTGGTGTTGTGTGTTCACTGCCATTCAGCAGGCTGGAGAAGTGTTCCCTCCATAATTTAAGTATGCTCTGGACATCGGTGGCTAGATCACCTTGGGGGGTTCTACAAGAGAATTATCTCCGGTCTTGAAACCTTCTGCATGTCGCCGCATCTTTTCGTAGAATTTTCGAGCATTACTCCTGTCGGTCAGCTTATCAAGCTCTTCGTACTCACGCATTTCGGCCTCTTTCTTTTTCTGTCTACAAATGCGTCTCGCTTCCCTCTTCAACTCTCGGTATCTATCCCATCCCTCACGTGTTGTGGTCGATCGTAACGTTGCGAGGTAGGCAGCCTGTTTTCTCTCCGCTGCGACACGGCACTCCTCGTCGTACCAGCTGTTCCTTTGCACTTTCCGAAAACCATTGGTTTCGGTTGCAGCTGTACGTAAGGAGTTTGAAATGCCGTCCCACAGTTCCCTTATACCGAGTTGTTGACGAGTGCTCTCAGAGAGCTGGAGTGCAAGCCGAGTAGAAAATCGTTCGGCTGTCTGTTGTGATTGCAGCTTCTCGACGTCGAACCTTCCTTGTGTTCGTTGGCGTGCGTTTTTTGCTGCACAGAGGCGGGTGCGAATTTTGGCTGCAACAATATAGTGGTCCGAGTCGATGTTAGGACCTCGGAGCGCACGCACATCTAAAACACTGGAGACGTGTCTTCCGTCTATCACAACATGATCGATCTGGTTGGTGGTTTTTCGATCCGGAGACAGCCAGGTAGCTTGATGTATCTTCTTATGCTGGAATCTAGTACTACAGATAACCATATTTCGGGCCCCGGCGAAGTCGATCAGCCTCAACCCATTTGGGGATGTTTCCTCGTGGAGGCTGAATTTACCGACCGTATTGCCAAAGATACCTTCTTTGCCCACCCTGGCGTTGAAGTCGCCAAGCACGATTTTGACGTCGTGGCGGGGGCATCTCTCATAAGTGCGCTCCAAGCACTCATAAAAGGCATCTTTGGTCACATCGTCCTTCTCTTCCGTCGGGGCGTGGGCGCAAATCAGCGATATGTTGAAGAACCTCGCTTTGATGCGGATTGTGGCTAGACGTTCATTCTCCGGAGTGAATGATAGTACTCGGCGACGGAGTCTCTCTCCCACCACGAATCCAACACCAAACTTGCGTTCCTTTATATGGCCACTGTAGTAAATGTCACAAGGACCTACTCGTCTCTGTCCTTGTCCCGTCCATCGCATTTCTTGGACGGCGGTGATGTCAGCCTTTACCTTTACGAGGACATCTACCAGCTGGGCAGCGGCACCTTCCCAATTAAGGGACCGGACATTCCAGGTGCATGCCCTCAAATCATAGTCCTTATTTCGTTTGCCGTGGTCGTCATCAAAAGGGGGGTCTCTCATCCGAGGCTGTTTGCGATTTTTCATTGGGGATGGTTTTTTTACGTGGCGGGTCCCAAACCCAGCGCACAACCCTAAGTAGGGGAATATTTCGCCTTCTCACTTTAGCTCGCCTTCAAACGGATGTTCTTAGGCTACCCAGAGGATACTTGGTCAAAGACCGGAAGTCGTGATCTGCTTGAGTCATATGTAAAAGAATCGTTTCTGGCCACTCCCAAGTGAATGGCGATCAGAGAACTTTCCTCACTTGCGTGAACTTCTACACATGACTCCATCCTCTCTACACATGACTCCATCCTCCAATGTAACGGATACTATATCGAAAGGACATATTGCAATTGGATTCTTTGGAAGGCTGAATATCACTCACTCTCCGCAATAATTGAAATTAAATTACGTAGGAAATCAAAGGGTAACATTCAAAATAATTGACTTATTTAAAATAATAATAATAATAGTGGGGAATTTAATAATAAGCTATTGGCTATTGTAAAAATACAAACTAATACACTGACCTTATATATGTAATATGGTGAGCATAAACAGTATTGAAGCCCTTAAAACGCTTTACTCTCTTTTATAAGACAAGCATTTGGAATTATTGAGCAACTTAAAAACTATCGAAATATCACCACCTTGATAAGCATATTCTCGACGTTCTGACTATTTTATAGAGTGCGCTTGAGGTTACTCATATTGAAATCCGTTAAAATCCATACCCTTTATATAATTTCTAACAGATATTTCGAAATACGACTTAAAATAATCTATATAATATTAGTAGCCCGAAGACCATATAAATCCATCAAACCTACTTTTAAGGATATATAAAGCTGAAGGTGAAGGAAGAGTCACATTTTTCCAAATGATCAAAGTTGAGAAAAAATGAAGTAGCCAACATTATGCCTTTATTAGTTTGTAAATTAACCATAGTATTTGTCTTCAGCTAGTCAGCCGGAATCAAATCTGATCACCTAATAAGGTGACATTTTCATGGGTTGTCGTTATGTTGGAACGATTTAGTGTTTAGATGGTTTGCAAAAATATGGAGGATATTATAACGTTAGCACTATATTAATTTCTAATGATCATCTTAGTTTGAATGAACATACAGGCAAATGGTTAACACATGTATTTGCTTTGTCAGCTGATTCTACTCAAGGAAATTATATACCTCATATAACTAGAGGTAATCCTAAAATTTTATTTCACTCGGGAGTTCCACCACCACATTTTTTTTGCCAAAAAGTCTGATACACATACATACATATATGCATTTGTACAACGTATACGTAGTATGCCATATGTTACGTTATCACAGCCGAAAACTGTAAGAGAAAAATGGTGCATTTGCGTTGCCTTTAGTACGATTTTATTTGAGTATCGTTAATTGGTTTTACAGAAATGTTAAATAAATGAAAAAAAGAAAAACATAAAAAAAATTTAGAGCTATGAATTTTACGAATACTCACATATTTACGTGAAATGCATGAATAGCTCCGGTTCATATTATCATACACTGTCGAGTTGGTATAATTATTAATAAAACTAAAAATTCATAATTACAAATAATTAATAGTTTCGCGAGGGATTTTTAACCGTTTGACTTAAATGTATTTTTTTTTTACTAAGTGGAACTACAGACTGGCTTCTTATCTGAATTGGCTTATTAGGTTCATTATACCCACAAACAGACACATTTTGGTATAGTTTAGATGCCAAAGTCAGAACTAACCAAAAATTTGTGAAGGGTAAAGATGACAGCTACTTAAATGGGCATGGCAAGCCTAAAGTTCACCAAGTGGTATAAGTTCTTTGAGTTGTTAAAGTTGAGAGTTTGCATATTTTGGTTCTAACAAATCTCATCTATTGCAATATGATCGATAAACGACCTTTTTTAATGATTGTGCTCAAAATCTTTCTTCATATGCATCTGATGTAGTTGTTTTATGAAATACCTCAATATCTATTCTTATAATTTCATTGATGGAATATAATATGTTTTACTTGATCATTAATGCTGGCGCAAAAGCCGATCTTTTCCAAAGTGCTTTGAAAATGAAGATTACATATTGGTGTATCTAAACAAACGTCGGTCAGTGTTGGTGGTTTGGGGGTTCACTGCAAAATCCCGTGCATATAATGTGGTATCATCATAATTTTTAAAGATATTTCTTTTATTAGAAATTCTACTTTCGCAATATGTATCTCTAACACATTTGAGGGTGTCGTTAGCTTTCGTTCCGTTATTATGCATTCCCAAGCAAAATCTGCCATGTTCGAAGATCCCTTTAGGAAATTTCGGGTAAGGACAGTAACATTGGTTTCACATAATCTATAGAATGACTACATATGTATAAGTGTCCTGGTCTACGGAAAGGGGGCTTAGGTGTCAAAAAACCAATTTATTTCTTTTTTTTCCAATTTTTTTTTTTCTTTTTTTTTTCGCACGTTAGCTCCCTTTTGTAGACCAGGTCACATATAGTGGATATATACTATATGCTTAAAAATTGCAGACTAAATCAGTTCTCAGCTAGACTTGAACTTGCGTTTGCTCAAAACATTTTAAGTTTGCTTCGGTGCCCCTACAAAGCTGTTTTGCCAGTTTACAACTACATATGCGGTTAAACACTCATAATCCGTACATACAACATATATATGGATATACATATGTATAAGTATATAAGTGCATATGTATGAGAATAGGTTGGTCTGCCGGCAAACAGGCCCCTTATAAATCGTGGTTACGTGGTCATAGGCCGTTTGTGTTTTGTTATGTATGCCGGCGGCGAAATACCAGCATTTAACGTTGTTGGTTCCGTTGTTCTACTAGTGGCAGCAGCAGCTGCACTGAAGTGCACAGCAATTATGCTAAGAGCCGTCGCTTTTGTATTTCTGTCATGCATCAGATGTTTTGGTCACAGTGACTAGAAAAAAATTTATTTCCTTAAACTACAAAGAGCAACTACGTTATAGAATTTCTGACGAAACCTAAAGACTTTCTGAAGATCCAATGTATGGACAGTGATTAAGATATTTGCGCAAGATTCCTCTTGCTTATATCTTTACTATAAACTAAATTGGAACCTGGTGTGTATCTTACACAGTTTTAAAAGGTGCATGAAGCAGACCACTGAAAGAGATTAAATAATCCTAACGCTTCTTTCTTAAATGTTCCAGCCTTACAAGACAGACAGGAATTTTCTAACTTTAGCCGTCCAAGTATCTTCCCTACTTTGGGAATTAGCCCGTTAATCTAATCTGACAGAACTTAAAAAAATACTGGGGTTACAATCGATCCGACAAAATATCAAAATCCCTTGGCAAGTTAAGTTTTAGCATAAACTTTAAGGTTTATTAAATATAATTGAAAGTTTTCAACGATAGGTAATATTTGTGGCATTTTTAAAAATTCAAGACTCCACTCTTTTAACTTGTCAACTCTCAAAACAGTGCTACAATATCCACCGGTTACGTACGATGCTATCTATATTTCGCTTTTGGTTTTGTATGAACGGTTTACATATAATATAAAGTCATGTGTATTTTTTTTTAAATCAATCACTAAACAATGATTATTTTACCCTAACAGAAATTATACCAAAGAATCAACGAATATGTAAATTACTTAGTCAAAATTATGTTTGGTTCTGTATTTATTCCATTTTCCCCACTGTCAAGTGTTCTTGTTTATAAATATATATGTGAATTTATTTCACGTACACAGTACGTTTCACACACCAATTTAAACCGCTTGAAAAATATTTGTAGGTATTTGTGGAGCACAAACCCAGCAACAGCAATGCGGAACGTGCAATTTCCGCGTAGCACAATTGCATTCATGCAACAAAAGGTACAATCGTTTGCACGCATAAGCGCTTCATAGGCTTTGAGAGAAACTACTCAGCCGCCAGTTTAAAACACGATTTTATTTAACTTCTGTTTGAACACCACTTTTTTTAAAGAACACCACATGAACTTGAAATTTATTGGGGAATGTTTATTATCATTCGAAAGAACATTCTTTGGTATTTTTGAATATTAACTCTGTTAAATGTTGGCCGCGGCTACGTCTCAGATGGTCTATTCGTTGAGTCCAATTTCCGACTACTCGTTCGAGCATTTCGACTGGTAGCTGACGAATGGCACACGGTATGTTTTGCTCCAATGCCTGAATCGAAGGAGGATTTTCCGCATAGACTTTGTCTATATAAATAAAAATGAATCTGGACCGATTTCACTAATTCCTTTTTGGTGTATTTGTTATTATTAGGAGAAGGTTCTTAAGTACATATGTATATAAGAAAATATTACGAAAGTTGTGCAGGAAACATTCCACTTTTTTAATACAACAAGTGTTTTTATTTGCGCTTACTATTAGTCAATTTTCCTGGCCCAACATCTGCGAACTGTTAATGATGTATTGTACAGAGAAGCCTCTGTTTGGGATTGCTAGAGAATGACGCTCACTGGGTCCACACTCTTAAAGATGCTGTGATTTCGTCAAATGCTAGACAAAATCGAACATACTCAGACAAAATATTATAAGAGAACGTTCTGGAACAGCTAGATGCACTGAAATGTTGTTAATAGAGCAAACATTCAAATGTTTCATGAACGTTGAAATGGCTGATATAATTATGCGCCACACAAATAAGTTAGCAAAAAAACTTATAATGCTTACAACAATGCGCATCCAAACACAACTCCTAAGTCATGGACGCCTGTGTCAATAACAGAGCTGTATGCATTTCGTGGCATACTTATTATGACTGATGCGAATCATAGCAATGGAGAACATGTTCGAGATTTATGGAGCGTCAAAAACTATCCTTTATATCGCGCCACAATGAGAGTCAACCGTTTCTGTTCGATATTGCGGTTCCTAAGATTTTACGATAAAAAACTCGTGCAACACGCTTACTAACTGATAAAGCAGCACCGATCAGTGAGTTGTGGACGATGATGAACAATAATCTTGCTGCACATTACAAGCCCAGCTCATGCTTGACGATTGATGAACAATTATTTCCTCACCGTGGACGCACACGGTTTACGCAGTACATACCGTCAAAACCTGCTAAATATAGTGTCAAGGTTTGGTGGATTTGCGATGCCACAAATGCATATCCACTGCATGGACAAATATATACTGGCCCAGCAGAAACTGGTAAGGAAACGAACCAAGGCTAACGAGTGGTGAAGGATTTATCTGCAGTACAATGAACCGTTGAACATGGCAAGAAAAGAAGGCAAATTCCTCAGATGGTACACAAAAAATAAATAAAAATATTCTGTCTATATGTACGCAAGAAAAAACTAGAAAAGGTCGTGAACAAGTAGCGATATAAAACCTTTGATCCAGAAAGGCTTTGCTGGGTCAACGTACAACATTTGCGAAACAACATCTGCTGCCATTTTGAGCGGCGAGAGAATTGTTACGAGTGGTATAAAAATTAATTCGAAGTTGACGCTAAATACATGAGTGACATTTATCTCACTACAATAATACAAAGTCTTCAAGAAATAAATCTCCTATTTAAATATTACACAGACGAGTGGATGATGGATCTCAGGTTGTGAGTGGTGAGCGCTGAAACAATGGTTTATTTCATATTCATTTGCAGTGCAGTGCAAATCAAAGTTAATATTTTAGCGCTGACGACATGCTTACTACAATCAGCGGATATGGCGGTGTTTTATGAAGAGTACCCTTTAGAATGGAGGAATATTTTCTTTTACTTCTTTTTTGAAATCCATATTCTGTAGCAACTCGATTCAACTGATGCCCTTAGAGCCAACGTAGTTCAGGCCGATGCCAATGAAAAAGGCAGCTTTGAAGAGCGCTAAGAAAAAAGTCAACACTCAACAGCTTTTATCTAGGACCGCGCCATCCCCATCAAAGTAGTCCCCTAGGGCAGCTACACAGCAATTCCAGCGCGTTTTCCATGCTTCGTAACATTTCTGGAACGCTTCGACTGGGATGTCCGCGAGTACCCTTGTCACGGCCGCCTGGATGTCCGTAATCGTCTCAAAATGGGCTCCTGTGACCACCGATTTTGTTTCAGGAAACAAAAAAGTCACAGGGTGACATGTCGGACGAATAAAGCGGCTGTTGCAACACGGCGATCGCATAAGAGGCAAAATACTAGGACACGCTGAGGGCGGTGTGGCACGGCGCGTTGTCGTGATGAAGGATCCAGTTACGAGCGATGTCTGGGCGAACCTTTTGACTCGTTTTCGCAATATTTCGAGTACTTGGCAATAGTAGACTTGATTCACAGTTTTCCCCGATGGAAGGAATTCTTTGTGGACGATTCCACGGCTTTCAAAAAAGGCAATAATCATCGTTTTCACTTTCGACTTGCTCATGTGAACTTTTTTCCGGCGGGGGGCGCGCGGAGACAACCATTGTGAGCCTTGGCGTTTAGTTTTCAGGTCATAGAACACTATCAACCTACACTCTTTCAATTTTAGCGTACAATTCCGAAGCTATTTCGCCCGTTGCTATTACGCGTTGCTCTTGATTTCGTTTTTCCATTTTCGTGACGATAGTACATATATCAATGGAGAGGGGAAAAAGAGAAAGGGAATTTCAAGGTCACAAGTTTACCGCAAGCGCGGCAATAAAATAAGTCTCATTACTTAATTATCAAACCTCGTAAAATCGAAATACTCTGTATATACTTATGTCCCGGAACTTGCAAGTGCTGCCACTTAAAATTTCCCTTTTATTTCCTATTTTTCTTTTTCTGTAACTCTTACTTTTGTTATATGAGCAATTAATTAAGTCCCTCTTATCAATGTCTCTTGGCCAATTATAAGAGAGGCATTTAATTATTAGTCAGATAAGTAAGTTCTTTTCTAAGGATACTCGTCCACTTAAAGCACACACTATCTTGAAGAAATCTGCCCTGTCTTCAAAATTAAGAATGTATTCTTTCGCAGATATATTTAATATTTGGCTCCTGAGAATGTGGTGTGACCATTTCCTAAAAAAGCATCGAGAAATAATAAAGTAAACAACAAGCCGGTAAAATACGCGGTTAACGAAAGATGTTTAAGAAAGCGGTCTTTGGAGCACGCTTATTGATAGAGTGGCGATGTTTCATAAAATAAATATGTTATTTAGCGAATTCGCCACTTTTTCCATAGCGTCATCAATATGTAATTAATTTTTTATAAATTTTGCAGGAAGAAAAAATACGTATACGCAGTGGAGTGCTGTATTAGAATTCAGTGCCTATGTTATTGTACACCAAAAAGGCAGAGGTTAAGATATCGATGTCAATATAGTCGAGTTTTAACACAGGAATGTAGTTCATATCCATATAAATTACGTATACGCCATGCGTACTAAGGATTACTCCTTAATCCCATCATGCTATGAGATATCTATTTCCAAGCGAACATTGAGCCATAAAACTACTTTTTCGTTATATTGATAGGTGGACTCCTCTTAGGAAGCGAGATCGTTATATTCGCCAACTGGATATGTCGGATTTTTAGAAGAATATATAACATAAATAGCTGTACCTTGTCTTAGCTTAATAAATTAACTTAAGCTCATAATTAAAGAGTTTTGAGAATTTACATTAAATTGCTCAATTTTTATACCTTGATAAAATTGATACGAAGCTTGTAGCATCTAGAACGAGAGCATATAGCTGCCATTCAAATTGACTAATCAATATCATGCCTACATCCCATAAAACATATATTTTAATATTCTACCGCCAGTTATTTTACATATTTTGAGCAATTAATAGTACTTTTTTGTCAAACGGATTGTCATTGTTATCTTGAAGGTTCCTAAAATTTAAATGAGTACTCTAAGTAAATTATTTATTGAAATAGATAGACGAAATAAAAAGTTACATATACGCAACACTGTGCTCTCCATTATTTTTGTCAAAGAATTCATATACAATATATGGTATATTTCTGTAACATTATTGACGTAGACTAGCTTTGTTAGCCGCTAGATCAAAACAGTTTAAGTAAGTATATACCAGGGCTTGAACTTGAATTTTCGTTTTCTCGGTTAAACAACTAAGCCTCCGTTTCTCTTCTTTCGTTCTATACAAGCCTTAAAAATTCACATTCTTCGTATCTTTTATTCAGTATACTATAAAACGAAATGTCTGTAGTTTTCTACTCCGCCATACTGCTTTATTTTACTCGTGTTAAGAAAAAAGTATTTTTTCAATGGTTTTTCGTACCAACTCAATCCACTAAAATGCTTTTGGTGATTTTAAGAATTTTCAGAAATATTGATATGCTTTTAATTGACTTTGCTTTGCGATTGCAATAGACAGCCCTCAGTTGAGATGTAAACGGAAGCATTCACAGACGTATGTATGTTTACTTAGTACGGCTTTACATCCTAGGACGTAAGCAATTAAATTTCCTTTATTCGATTTTCTAGGACAGGGTATCGGCAAGTATTATTGTTTTTTTGTATGCATACTTACTAGTTTTTGATCTTTCGTGTCGTAACTATTTTTGGTTCTGTTTCCTCAAATTCAATTTAAGTGAAGAATGCAACTGTACAAATTTTAACAAACATATTTTCCAATCTTGAAGAGTGTGGTTGAAACCAAGCTTAATCTCGATCTCTTTTAACTGGATGATTCTAATCACACATATTGGGAATGGACGCATATTCCTCATATGCTTCAATCGATTTTAAGTTTCTTATGTTTGATCTAATTGGAATGGATTGTTGAAATATAAGTTGGAGTTAAATACTTACATTTTCTCCTGCAGATTTTTGGCAGATTACTGGCCGCCGAAGGTCACCAAGTTTTTGAAATCAAAGCACTGACACTATTGAAATTCAATAAACTTTTTGTTTTATGACAATTACAGGTGACATACTTATGGCGAAAAATCAATTGTTACCTGTCAAATATTACTCGGTTTTTCGATACTGGGGACTGCATAACTCTTCTCAACACAAGTTTGGATAATTTGTAGATTTATTTAGGTGTAGGTAGTGTGTGTGATCTGTGCGGCTCAAAGCCTTAAACTTAAAAATGGTTGTTAAATAGTTGAACCCAATTTCGGAAAATCCACAGCCAAGCTTCCTTCCATTTTTCCTCTTCCATTAATTTGCAATTTCACCAAGAGATTTGCCGAAAGCGAAATAGGCTTACGCTTACATTTTGTTGAAAAACTTGAACTTAGTAAGACACGCATATACATAATAGTTTGAGACAAAGCTTTATTGCATCATAATTAAAAAAAGCTTGGATAAGAAGTCAAATCCAAAAGGGACTAAAGTATAAGAGCGCATAATTTGCTAAAAAATAAGAATGAATATCCAATGTGATGAACCGCCGAAGACACATAACTCATTTTGAAATATGTCACAACAAAGGGTGCTGCCTTTGAGTGTAATTGTCCGGGAGTGCAAGTCATCATTAAGCGATTTTATTTCGCCAGCGCTTAGCTAGTGGGGCTCAATAGAGTGTTGCAATATTACTTCTAGGCAGACAAACGCCAGTGTAAGGTGTGGATGCATAATGCGATGAAAACGCTTGATATACTAATTTGTTCAAACCTCTTATCACAAATTTTTATTACATTTGCCCCAACTGCTTCTGGGTGTAATAGTTTTGTTCACCTAAAGGTTGTACTACTGTGCCAGTAAGGTGACAATGTATTTATTTTGAAAATTCTTTATTTATTCTTTCAAATCAATTTCATCCCCTTCAAAGTAATCCCCTCCCGATGCAATGCACTTATGCCAACGGATTTTCCAATCTTCGAAACACTGGTTGCAGTCACTTTCCGGGATGGCCTTCAGTTCCGTCTTCGCTGCGGCTTGAATCTCCTCTATCGTATAAAAAAGGTGTCCCCGGAGCGGTCTTTGAGCTTGGTGAACAGCCAGAAGTCGTACGGCGCCAGATCAGGTAAATACGGTGGTTGCAGAACGATATGGGTTGAGTTTTTGGCGAAATGATCACGAATTACGAGGGCAGTATGGGATGGTGCATTATCGTGGTGTAAAAACCAAGAATTGTCTTTCCACAATTCCGACCCTTTTAGGTGGATAGCGTTACGCAAACGACGCATGACGTTCAAATAATGGTCCTTGTTGACTGCTTGACCGCGGTCGACCGGTTGGAAGGACTTCCTAATGCACAATACCACGATAATCGAAGAAAACAGTCAACATGACCTTGATTTTTGAGCGACTTTGGCGCGATTTTTTTGGTCTCGGCTCTCTTTTGGCACGATATTCGCTCGATTGATCGGTTGTTTCGGGGTCGTAAGCATAGATCCAAGTCTCATCGTTAGTTATAATGCATTTCATGACAACCTGGTAGTCGGAAATCATCGTTTCACACACTTCAACGCGACGCCTTTTTTCCAAAAAATTCAATGTTTTCGGTACCAGTCGAGATTTGACGCCCTTGAAGCCCAAAACATCCTTCAAAATGGTATTGGGTAAGCCTTTCGATATGCCAACTTCATCAGCAAGGTCTCTTTGATTTGTTGAACGTGAGCTTCGTCGGTTGAGGTTGATGGTCTCAAACACTAATGAATATTTTGACATGAAATTTGACATAAATGTGACTGACAGTACTACGAACCTAAAAAAATAATTCTCCAAATCCTTCGACACGCGCAGTTTAAATTCAAATGTCACCTTATGGGCACAGTAGTATGTACCACTTTTAACTTATCGAGATAGAGGTGGGGTTATATATTTAAAAGTTATCTCTATTACAATGCGAAATGAATTCTCCGAGACCGGAGACAATGCACACTTCAACTTTTCCCAAGAAATAATTCCCCTTTCGCTTTTCAGAAATAAGTTTGCAGTACCTTTAATGGAGTTTTTAGCAAATACATATTTTTGAAAATCATCTCATCCCTTAATAGCTGATGTTTCCTCGAATTCGTTTATCCAAACTTCAACTGGTAAATTGTCTGTTCCATCGTATTGTCGTATTGTTTCTTCTACATCGCGAAAATTCATTGCAAATCTGGACAATTGTGATGGTTGCGCTCTGCTGCTTCTCGGTGTTATTGTGTTCTCTTTTTCGGTTACATAATCGTCGTTAAAAAATGATACAAAGCAATCGTCGTTTTCTCTTTCATGAGCGTTGGTTGTTTTCCTAATTAGATTATACTGATGATTAGTACACTTGTCCGCCAATTCGCTGCAATTTCTGCTTCTATCGCCGTTTATGTTGCCTGTTGCTACCTCACCGCTGTATTCGCCTTCGCAATCGTCGTCATTTTCATTGTCATCATTATCGTCTCCTTCGTTATTGTTGGAACCAAGCAAATTCCCCTTTTGTAGATTTCGAAAAATATGCAACTGTACATTTTCCTGTTTGCAGCTCAGTTGTAGAAAGTTGCATATGGAAATTAATTCTGCCAGAGATAAATTTGATGCAATGTATGCGGACTTTTGCGCATACTCGTCGTAATTAAAACCTTCAAATTCGCGCAGTCTCTGTTTATTTTGTCTATCACCTTCCTCTTCGAAAATAAATCTATGCAATGCGCAATGGTCTCTTTTCGCATTCGTCGTATATTTTTATGTACATTACCAAAGCTTTGTAGATTTGCCATTTTTAAATATCCAACTACACAATTACATACATATGTATGTACATTTATTACTTTTAGGTTGAGCACCCAAATTTGTGGGCAAGATCAATTATGTAGATAAGATTATTTATATTTAACAAATTAATAACGTGGTTTATTAAACAAAACTGTTGATTTTAAGAATTTAAAGGAACACGATTTATATTAAAATTAATTCAGCTCTATCTTGACGCGCGTCGTACACTTCTTACTCCTCTTGCTGATACTTTTCTTCTTCTGCCTTTTCTGTGATGCCATATCGTTGCATTATCACAATAATAATAATTTGAACTTCTTAACGATTTTTGTTACATAGTCGTCCCCATTGTCGTCTCCCCTACTCTTGACGCTAAATCATCGACTCTTCTGCCATTCAACATGTTCCAAGTTATGTTTGTTGCTTTTGTAATTCACATTTGTTGATGTTACCGCGTTTCCGGCATTTAAGTGGCTGTTGGGTTGGAAGTTGTTCGGTGGTTGAAAGCAATTTGTTTTGATGACGCTTTCAGATGTGAGTGTTACGCTGACTCGTCTATTCGACTTTCGCATTTGCATATATGCATTTTGTCCTTTTTCCTATTACTTTGTTGTTGTTCAATGTTTGCATTTGTGGCGCGCATTAATACATCTTAGAATGGTTGCAGAGTGGGACGCTCAAAACCGAGCTGAGCGCAAAGCTAACGAATGCTAGAAACCAACCTCAAAACTGTGTGCGTCCATTTTCATACGAAATTATTTGCACGATAGATTGGACGCTTACCAATTCGAAGCCTCAGCTTATCAATGCGAGAAAACAGTTTGGAAGCGTTTTTTGGCGTGGACTTGCGTGTTGCATAGTGTTTTTGCAAAGCGGTCTCATGTTTTCATTACACAGAATTATTGAATGTTGTAGAAGAATAATTAGAATACCCGCTATTAATAACTTAACCGTTATGTTGCTCCGGCATCTTACCATTTATGTTGATGAAGTTTTCGTTATTTTTTCTTTTTCTTTGCGATTGCTTATCGCTGAACCATAGCGATTATGTCTTTTGCCTTTATTTCAATCAGCGGTGCCTGCATTTCGTACTCAACCCTTGGCAAATTTCCAACGTAGCACTTATCATCCGCAACAGCACGTCGCGACGTTAAAAATCGCGCAGCTAAAGACATCCTCATTATCGTTTTTAATGTCGCTTAGATGCCTAATTTTCTGTTGGTCTTCCCAAGCTTCTCACTGCTGCGCTCTGTGGCATCCTGTTGTCGGTCTCGTGCTGTGCTGTTATGCCGCGCATATGTTTATAGTGGCAGCACGACTTTAAAACCCTTTCTCGGTTTCTGATGTCAGTGTTTGCACGGAACATACCGCACAATTTAAGATCAAACTCCACCGTCTATACCGGTCTATCCTCCAAACTGTTTGGTAACCTTAAGTACTCAAGGAAAAAAATTACGATAAGTGTGCTCTTAAAGAGATACCATTTGAAAAGGAAAATGACTTTACTCCACAGCAATTTTTTCTCAACTCCATTTTTCTTAAGTCATGCTGTTTCCTTTTCATTCTTAATTACAAATAATCATTAAATCTTTCAGATGGATTTCTTTTGATCCGTTCAGGTAATGAGTGGAAATAATTTCTTTTTATAACAATAAATTTGATGACAAATCTTGTCAACTGAATTGAAGATAAAAGAAAAAAGAGTCCAGTGTGATGAAAAAAAAACAATTATCTCGTCATGTCTTTTGCATTTTCGGTTGTTTGAGTGAATTAGCTCGCTAAAAGCTCCCAAAAGTTTCCTGTTATAATCGATGCTCAATACTTTCAAAGGCGAATGCGGAGACTGCAAATGCAGTGCTATAGCGTGGTCAAACGATGCCATTGAAGTCTTAAAATGTGTCACCATATAAGACTTTTTAGTTACATGATATTGTATCGTTAACCTAAGTAAAATGTATCGAAACTATAGAGAAACAAGAAAAAACGTTAACTTCGGTTGCACCGAAGCTAAATACCCTTCACAGGTGCATTTCTGTTAGTAACTATGTGTCCAGTTTGTACGGAAGCTATATGCTATAGTAACCCGTTCTGAACAAGTTTTTTAGAAATTACATTGTTACCTTAAAAAATAATCTATACCAAATTTCGTGAATATATCTTGTCAAATGTGAAAGTTGTCCATACAAGAACTTGATTTCGATCGTTCAGTTTGTATGGCAGCTATATGTTATAGTTAACCGATCTTAACAATATCTTCGGAGATTACATTCTTGCCTTTGAAAATAATATATACCAAATTTCGTGAATATATCTTGTCAAATGTGAAAGTTTTCCATACAAGAACTTGATTCCGATCGTTCAGTTTGTGTGGCAGCTATATGCTATAGTTAACCGATCTGAACAATTTCTTCGGAGATTACATTGTTGCCTTAAAAAATAATATATACCAAATTTCGTGAATATATCTTGTCAAATGTGAAAGTTGTGTATGCAAGAACTTGATTCCGATCGCTTAGTTTGTATGGTAGCTATATGCTATAGTTAACCGATCTGAATAATTTTCTCGGATATTACATTTCTGCCCTAGAAAATAATTTATACCAAATTTGGTGAAGATACATTGTCAAATGCGAAAGTTTTCCATATGAGAACTTGATTCCGATCGTTCAGTTTATATGGCAGCTATATGTTATAGTGGTTAGATATCGACCGTTCCGACAAAGGAGCAGCTTCTTGAAGAGAAAATGACGTTTGCAAAATTTCAAAAGGATGGCTAAATCGACTCAGCTCAACATACTGATCATTTATATATATACTTTATAGGGTCTCCGACGCTTCCTTCTGGGTGTTACAAACATCGTGACAAACTTAATATACCCTGTTCAGGGTATAATGAATAACCACTGGTTGGAGGAATGGTTTTGAGCTATGTTCCAAACTTTAATTACACATAGCTTAGGATTCTGGACGTTAATGTTATCATACAGCTAAACAACTTAGTTTTCAATCAAGAGTTGGGTTTATTGTTGTTATTGTTAACTATATATATAAGCTTTTCAAAACGACTGGGTCATGAGGAATTTCTTGAAAGTTCTTCAAAATTGGTTGATATTTCGGAAAAAAGGTTCGAAAAAGGTTTCTGTGAAAAAAGGTTCGAGTCGATTGGTCGGCGATACGATAACGATGCTTCGAAACACGTATGTAGCAATGTGACAGGTGAGGAACCCTGAGCTCATACGTATGAACCCGAAAGTAAATAGCAGTCGAATTCATGGGTGTTTCAAAATGAGTCGAATACAAAAAAAGTTTCTCGCGCAGGAAACACTTGAAAGCAAATGGTTTCCTGTTTTTTTTAGAAACATGGAACATGTGAAGCAATAAAGATCAGTAAATTCTGAGTGGTATTCAACCACTTGCTTTCCAGTTGTCTTATAAAAAATAAGTAAAACCACCGAAGACAGATCTTTCTTCACCACGATAATGCTAGCTCAATCACCTAAATCAACTGCATTTGAGCACTTAAAACATCGATTTCATAAGTAACACACCGTAGGTCCTGACTTGGCTTCGACCGACTTATTTTTATTCCCGTAAGAATAAAATGAACAAAAAGGTCAACATTTTGCAACAACAAAATGCTTGAACAAGTGTGATTTTCGATGATTAAAATTTGTTTTTGATCTCTAAATCCGAAATGTATGTAAAAGGCAACCTACATGCATATATCTACGAGTACATGCTATTAGTGGGGGTTTTACAACAGCCCACATTTAAGCCTCTTTTGAGCTGTGTATTATTTTGTGTACGTCACGCGCTATTTATTCTTATTGATTAATTCTTCAACTGATTAAATGATTATTAAATCTGAAATGTCGAGTTAATCATTTATTACTTTAAAAAATTGTTTAATTTCGTTCATATTTCATTTTTCAAAAAATTACTCATTTCAAAAAGATATCGCGCGCTAATAACCCTGGATGTATAATAAAATCTCTACACGATATTCACGCTCCTCAGTATCTTATTAATATTATAATGAGTTATTTTCAAAATAGGAGATTGCTATACGAGACGGACGAGGGAACTCAGAGCTACACTATCTCCAGTGGAGTACCGCAAGGCTCGGTTTTAGGCCCGCTGCTATGGAACCTGATGTACGACGGGGTGTTAAGAATACCGCAATCAAAAAATGTGAAAACACTCGCTTATGCGGATGACCTCATAGTGGTAGCTGTAGCTAAACATCTGGATGACCTCCGGATCAAATGCAATGACAGCATAAATGGTCTGCGCCGATGGTTTACTACCATGAGTCTAGAGCTGGCTGAGCAGAAAACAGAAGTCCTGCTCATAAGCTCAAGGAAAATTGAGGAGAAAATATCGCTGACCATCGGTGAATGTGAGAGTACTTCACAGCCGCATTTGAAGTATCTTGGGGTAATAGTGGACTCAAGACTCAAGTTCAAAGAACACTTGAAAAATGCGACAAGTAAAGCAAATAGAATATATAATGCGTTGTCTAGAATGATGGCAAATAAAGGCTGTGTGCGTTTCAGCCAACGATGTTTAATAGCTAAGGCAATAAGTTCAGTGATCCTGTATGCGGCTCCAATATGGATACAGGCGCTAGAAACAAAATCATATGCTAGACCAATTAACACTGTGCATAGGCTTTCAGCAATACGAGTGATAAGTGCTTTCCGAACCATTTCAAATGACGCTGCTGAGGTATTAGCCAATATGGTACCGATTGACATCCAGGGTGACGAATTCGCGCGAATATATAACTTAGCAGAGACGTCTACCACAGCAAAAAGAGAAGAGAGAATAAAAAGCATTGCAATGTGACAGCAGCGGTGGCAAACTTCATGCAAAGGACGGTGGACCTACCGACTGATTTCGGACATACACTCGTGGATAGGTAGGAAACATGGAGACCTGGATTTCCACCTTACGCAAATACTCAGTGGGCATGGATGCTTCAGAAGCTATCTATTCAAATATCGTCATGACTTTAGTCAATACTGTCCGACGTGTACAGAGTGTATAGAAGACACTGAACACGCGTTCTTTTATTGCCCACGGTTTTCAAGTATAAGGAAAATGTTGAAAACCACCCTGGGAGGTAGTATCACGGTGGAAAATTTGACTGCACATATGTGTGAGTCCTCTGTAAAGTGGAAAGCTGTCAGCAGAGCGGCAAATCTAATTATGACAAAGTTGAGACATTTCGAACAGATTAGGCGTCAGTCAGTCCGTGCATTAGAGGAGACTTAAACGTCTTCTTCTCTCCCATTAAGTAATACTTTGTCCAGTGGTCCCGTGGGAGAGACATGAGGTGGGAGTAGGTTAGGTTTAGCGGATTAAAGTCCCGCACTCAGGCTTTCGATGCTTCCTCCTACTATAAAAAAAAAAACTTAGAATTTACGGTTCTGCGTTGTTCTAGTGGTATAGTTGCGGTCTGCCAATTTTTCAAAAAACCGCTTCCACTAATCTAGAAACACCCATAATTATTTAGTTTATTTGATTTATACCCTGAACATGGTATATTAAGTTTGTCACGAAGTTTGTATCACCCAGAAGGAATCGTCGGAGACCCTATAAAGTATGTATGTAAATGATCAGTATGTCGAGCTGAGTCGATTTAGTCATGTCCGTCTGTCCGTCTCTCTGTATATATACGAACTAGTCCCTTTGTCGGAACGGTTGATATCGGATCACTATAACATATAGCTGCCATATAAACTGAACGATCGGAATCAAGTGCTTGTATGGAAAACTTTCACATTTGGCAAGATATATTCACGAAATTTGGTATATAGTATTTTCTAAAGCAACAATGTAATCTCCGAGGAAATTGTTCAGATCGGTTAACTATAGCATATAGCTGCCATACAAACTGAACGATCGGAATCAAGTTCTTGTATGGAAAACTTTCACATTTGACAAGATATATTCACGAAATTTGGTATATATTATTTTCTAAAGCAACCATGTAATCTCCGAAGAAATTGTTCAGATCGGTTAACTATAGCATATAGCTGCCGTACAAACTGAACGATCGGAATCAAGTTCTTGTATGGACAACTTTCACATTTGACAAGATATATTCACGAAATTTGGTATATATTATTTTCCAAGGCAACAATGTAATCTCTAAAAAAATGGTTCAGATCGGTTAACTATAGCATATAGCTGCCATACAAACTGAACGATCGGAATCAAGTTCTTGTATGGACAACTTTCACATTTGACAAGATATATTCACGAAATTTGGTATAGATTATTTTTTAAGGCAACAATGTAATCTCTAAAAAACTTGTTCAGAACGGGATACTATAGCATATAGCTTCCATACACACTGAACACATAGTTACTAACAGAAATGAGAAGGGTATTTAGCTTCGGTGCAACTGAAGTTAACGTTTTTTCTTGTTTTAATTACTCTCGGCCAATCAACACCAGCCTGTTTCCGTGCGAATGACAGATTGTGTGAGATCCACGGTAAACAAATATTTTTTACAATCAAATGTTCATGTCATATTCAATGTATGCTGGTAACTCTAATGCCTATAGTTTTCTCAAACTCACGAGGGTTTGTGCACCGCATGAGTAGTTTCCGTAACTACAACTGATTTTAGGCTTGACATGATATTAGATTTCAAACGAATTCACCATACCATCGATAAGCACTGATCCTCGATGGACTTCATCGCCAAAACAATAAGTTTTTGGATGGGCTGTTGGTGAGTTAATCCACGTCGAAAGTCTTAAAAATTAATAGCGATATAATTTGGTATCAACATTTCACGTCAAAACATTTTGAGAATGTATAGTATAACATCAAAAACCTTAAATCTGTAATAGGAGAAAATGTAAAACTTGTAAGACGGAGGACTTTCCTGATAAGTTCATAACTCACACTTATAGAGATTTTGGTAGAGATGCCCAAGAATATATTTTTCAAAGTACCCAGCAAAAAAGATAACAATTTTAATCACCTTAATTGTTATGTATATGTAACTTAAACGATAAGTTTAAATTAATGTGAAAAACAAAAGGCAATCTATGCTGAAGCGAGAATTCATATTATCGAATAGGGATTATATTTTTCGCAGTTGAACTACTTACCACACCAGATCATTCTCTGAATAATTCTTATTGTATCCTGACTCAGAAATACTGTCGGTATTTCGCTATATCTGTTGATGACCGAATGATGTTTACTTCTTAAAATAGTTTTAAAGTATCTCGATAAATTAACAGCCCTTGTTAAAAAATAAAAGTGTGCCTTCCAGTAATGAGTCAAAAATATTTTTCATTTAAATTAATGTGTTGATTAAATCGCTTCCTCCTTCAATGATATTTACTCATGTTTGTCAAACTGTGTGCCGTCAGGCAAAGTAATGTTCTGAAAGACTTTGAGAATTTTTTAATTTGACTCTAACTGTTTGACACCTGTCATCGGCTCCTGGCAGTCACAAGTCAAATGGAATTAATTTATCCAAATCAGCGAAAAACGTATTTTCATGAAACAGATTTTTCCCTTGCGCAGGATCCGCAACTTTGTGCATCGCAATCTCAATCTCCAAGTGCTTTGACCCGTTGATCCGTAGCAGCGCTGATTTGGAACGCTTTCGTTTGTTTGCGTTTTTTGTTATACTCAAAAGTATCCCCAACTTCCGTCCTGCGCTTCAACAATTGCTCCATGTGATTAGGGATAATAACGAGTTGGCGTGGCGCGGCGAGAGTGCCGCCCAGACGCTTTCATTGCGAAAGTGGATACACCATGGTAGACGCTTAACTAGGACCGTGGGAATTTCCTCCAACTTTTTCAAGGTTGTGTCTTTGCGATGTGCTAGTGGAAACATTGTCTTTTCCCTTTTTTGATTGTTTATAAATGCTTGTGTTGGTTGTCTCGTATTATAGTTGTGTTGAGCGGGCATTTGGCAAAATTTTATTTAATATTTTCTCAAGAGACAACAGACGGTACAAAGTAGCAAAGAAAAATAATTTATGCTGTTAACAGCGCTTTCTGAGCGTTGACTGTGAAAACTTTCAAAGCCAAAATGCAATAATAAAGATTAAAAAGATTTTTATGAAACGAGTTCTGCAAAAATTTTAATTTCTTGCTGATAGTTCTGAATTTTGTAGTTTAGTTTTGAAGCTGAAAAATCTTACTTTTTTCGAAGAGCCCTAGAAATATCTTTCAAAAATTTGTTCACTTAAACTCATAACTTTCAAAATGCTTTGTTTAGAATAAAATATCTTGAGAACAAGATGGAGGAATGAATGACCCATGTAAACTTTTATGAAGTTTTTTGAGAAAAAGGTCTGAATCCGCCAAGTGTCATCATTTCTGTTAAGTAGTACTCTTGTCTTTCTACTCTTGTCTTCGGTGGTAATTGTTTTTGGCTAGCAAGTGTTTTGATTGGTATGAATTATTCAAAGACCGTCAAAAACGCGTTGACTACGAACCACGTTCACCACGCTCATCATCATCAACTGATGAACGACACATCAATAAAATAAAAGAATTTGTGCTTGACAAACGACGATTAAAAGTAAGAGATCTCACTGGCATCGTAGGGATATCGAAAGGATAAATGAAAACCATTTTGAAAGTTCACTTGGGCTTAAGAAAATTGAAAGCACTATTGATTCCAAAATCACTTAATTTTTTCGAAAAACAGCGTCGCGTGAAAGTCTGTGAAACAATGCTTTCCGAACAGCAATATGTTATGAAACGTATTATTATTGGCGATAAGCCTTGGATTTATGCTTACGACCAGGAAAAAGATGATCGAACGGCCGAATATCGTGGGAAAGGTGAAGCCGAAAGCTTGTCAGAGCAGGTCATCATCAAAGTTATTGTGAGCTGCCAAGCTTATTTGATAGCTTTGAATCGTAATATAATATATATTTTTTAATATGGTTTATTAATATTCATTTATTGGCTTTGAGAAGTTCTTATTAAATTTGCCATGAAGTTTATAACATCCAGAAAGAAACGTCGGATATCTTAATATTTGTTCCCTCGCCAGTTATTTTACGTAGTCCAGAATTAATTTTTTTTCAATGGGATTATAACTGTGGTGTAAAAGGTAGCTTAAATATAAATTAATACCCTGAATTAATTAATTGTTAAAACGAAATAAAATATTATGTATACGCAGCGTCGCCTTCGATATTATATTGAAACATGCAATTTCTATATATTGAATTCTGGGGTCAAATTTCCTTTACTTTGATAAAACTAAATAAGCATCTATTTCTCTTCCTTCGTTTTATACACGCCAAAAAAAAAAAAAACATTCTTCGTATAAATTTTTCAGTATGCTGCATAACGAAGTGTTTGTTGTTTCCTTTCCAAATATACTACTGGCTCGCTCTAACATACTCGCATTAAGAAAAGAATATTTGTCGTCAAAACTTTGGCGTATCAACTCCGTTCATTAATATGTGTTGGGGGATTTGAAGAAATTTTCGAAATATTGAAATGCTTTTAAGAAGCTTTGCTACTGATTACAATAGACAACAATCAGTTGAGATGTAAATAGAAGCATTCACAATCGTATATTTGTAGTTGTTTACTTAGTACTGCTTTACATCCTAGCAGGTAAACAATTAAGTTTCTTCTTTTCGATTAACTACAACAGAGTATCGGCAACCGCTATTGTTTTTATGTGTGCGTACTTACTAGTTTTTGAGGTTTCCCCTCTTAAATATTTTCCGTTATTATGTTTTAATTTTAACTAAAAAATTTTCTAATCAGGAATAGTGTGTTTGAAACTCACTTTCGTCGTGATCATCACATTAGAGATGTATGTACGCATACATATATTGTCCACATGTTTCCATCGGTTTTATATTTATAATGGCTGATTTTTTTCCAATTTTTACCTGAAAGAACTCGAGAGTGATTAAAAGTCATGAAAAATTTAAGAATATTTTTTCTCTAAGACCAATTTTTTTATGGAGGATGGCGTCATGTTTAGAAGTTCACGCAAGTGAGGAAAGTTTTCTGATCGCTATTCACTTGGGAGTGGCCAGAAACGATTCTTTTACATATGACTCAAGCAGCTCACGACTTCCGGTCTTTGACCAAGTATCCTCTGGGTAGCCTAAGAACATCCGTTTGAAGGCGAGCTAAAGTGGAAGGCGAAATATTCCCTACTTAGGGTTGTGCGCTGGGTTTGGGACCCGCCACGTAAAAAAACACCCCCAATGAAAGGAAACAACAAGCCTCGGATGAGTGACCCCCTTTTGATGACGACCACGGCAAACGAATTAAGGACTATGATTTGAGGGCATGCACCTGGAATGTCCGGTACTATAATGGGAAGGTTCAGCAGCCCAGCTGGTGAAAATAAAAGCTGACATCACGCCGTCCAAGAAATGCGATGGACGGGACAAGGACAGAGACAAGTAGGTCCTTGTGGCATTTACTACAGTGGCCATATAAAGGAGCGCAAGTTTGGTGTTGGATTCGTGGTGGGAGAGAGACTCCGTCGCTGAGTAATATCATTCACTCCGGTGAATGAACCTCTAGCCACAATCCGCATCAAAGCGAGTTTCTTCAACATATCGCTGATTTGCGCCCACGCCCCGACGGAAGAGAAGGACGATGTGACCAAAGATGCCTTCTGTAAGCGCTTGGAGCAAAACTATGAGCGCTGCCCCCGCCACGATATCAAAATTGTGCTTGGCGACTTCAATGCCAGGGTGGGCAAAGAAGGTATCTTTGGCAATACGGTCGGTAAATTCAGCCTCCACGAGGAAACAACCCCAAATGGGTTGAGGCTGATCGACTTCGCCGGGGCTCGAAATATGGTTATCTGTAGTACTAGATTCCAGCATAAGAAGAAACATCAAGCTACCTGGCTGTCTCCGGATCGAAAAACTACCAACCAGATCGATCATGTTGTGATAGACGGAAGACACGTCTCCAGTGTTTTAGATGTGCGTACGCTCCGAGGTCCTAACATCGACACGGACCACTATATTGTTGCAGCCAAGATTCGCAACCGCCTCTGTGCAGCAAAAAACGCACGCCAACAAACATAAGCAAGGTTCGACGTCGAGAAGCTGCATTTACAACAGACAGCCGAACGATTTTCTACTCGGCTTGCACTCCTGCTCTCTGAAAGCACTCGCCAACAACTCGGTATAAGGGAACTGTGGGACGGCATTTCAAACTCCTTACGAACAGCTGCAACTGAAACCATTGGTTTTCGGAAAGTGCAAAAGAACAGCTGGTACGACGAGGAATGCCGTGTCGCAGCGGAGAGAAAACATACTGTCTACCTCGCAACGTTACGATCGACCACAACACGTGCGGGATGGGATAGATACCGAGAGTTGAAGAGGGAAGCGAGACACATTTGCGCAAGATGCGGCGACTTACAGAAGGTTTCAAGACCAGAGCATACTCTTGTAGAACCCCCAAAGGTGATCTAGTCACCGATACCCAAAGCATACTTAAATTTTGGAAGGAACACTTCTCCAGCCTGCTAAATGGCAGTGAACGCACAACGCCAGGAGAAGGCGAACCCGATTCCCCAATCGATGACGATGGAGCAGACGTTTCATTGCCTGACCATGAAGAAGTTCGAATAGCAATTACCCGCCTGAAGAACAACAAAGCGGTGCCGATGGATTGCCGGCCGAGCTATTCAAACACGGCGGCGAAGAACTGATAAGGAGCATGCTTCAGATTCTTTGCAAAATATGGTCGGACGAAAGCATGCCCAACGATTGGAATTTAAGTGTCCTATGCCCAATTCATGAAAAATAAGACCCCATAATCTGCGCCAACTACCATGGAATAAGCCTCCTCAACATCGCGTACAAAGTTCTATCGAGCGTATTGTGTGAAAGATTAAAGCGTCAACAAACTGATTGGACCTTATCAGTGCGGCTTTAGACCTGGAAAATCAACAACCAACCAGATATTCACCATGCGCCAAATCTAGGAAGAGGCCCGTGAAAGGAGAATCGACACACACCTGCCTCTATGCCGCGATGTCTGATTTTGCTATCCCCGCAAAACTAATGCGGCTGTGTAAACTGACGTTGAGCAGCACCAAAAGCTCCGTCAGGATCGGGAAGGACCTCTCCGAGCCGTTCAATACCAACTGATGACGACAAGGCGACTCCCTATCATGCGATTTCTTCAATCTGCTGCTGGAGAAAATTATTCGAGCTGCAGAACTTAATCGAGGAGGTACAATCTTTTATAAGAGTGTACAGCTGCTGGTGTATGCCGATGATATTGATGCCATCGGCCTCAACACCCGCGCCGTTAGTTCTGCTTTCTCCAGACTGAACAAGGAGGCAACGCAAATGGGTCTGGCAGTGAACGAGGGCAATACGAAATATATCCTGTCATCTAACAAACAGTCGTCGCACTCGAGACTTGGCTCTCACGTCACTGTTGACAGTCATAACTTTGAAGTTGTAGATAATTCCGTCTATCTTGGAATCAGTGTAAACACCACCAACAATGTCAGCCTGGAAATCCAAGGCAGGATTACAGGTGCTACTTCGGACTGAGTATGCAATTGAAAAGTAAAGTCCTCTCTCGACGAACAAAAGCCAAACTCTATAAGTCGCTCATAATTCCCGTCCTGCTATACGGTGCAGAGGCTCGGACGATGACAATAACCGATGAGTCGACCTTAAGAGTTTTCGAGAGAAAAGTTCTGCGAAAGATTTATGGTCCTTTGCGCGTTGGCCACGGCGAATATCGCATTCGATGGAACGATGAGCTGTACGAGATATACGACGACATTGACATAGTTCAGCGAATTAAAAGACAGCGGCTACGCTGGCTAGGCCATGTTGTTCGGATGGATGAAAACACTCCAGCTCTGAAAGTATTCGACGCAGTACCCGCCGCGGGAAGCAGAGGAAAAGGAAGACCTCCACTCCGTTGGAAGGACCAAGTGGAGAAGAACCTGGCTTCGCTTGGAATATCCAATTGGCGTCACGTAGCGAAGAGAAGAAACGAGTGACGCCAATTAAGAAGAAGAAGAAGATTAAGCATTGTAAGAAGTTGTCGTGGTCCAGCGGTTGTGTCCCTCTTTCGCTTTTATTTCGAAATAGAACCGTGAGCAACTTCACCTTTTTCAAGGTTGCGTCTTATGTGATATTGTATGGTATGTATTTATTTTTCCCCTTTTCTGATAATTTATAAATGCTTGTTCCATATTAAAGTTGTGATGTGTCTGTGAGCGGGTCGTAATAAAGCTTCATTTGATATTTTCTCAAGAGACAACAAAAAGCCGGTGACAGTTTAGCCAAACAAAGAAGCAAGGTAAAGATGCAATAGTAGAAGCGCTGGCTGGGACGGCGTTAACTGAGGAAACTTTCAAAACCAACCAAAATGCATTAATAAAAATTTTTCGAAAAGTCCTAGAAGTATTTTTTCTTTTTAATCACCTTGAAAAATCTTTGTTTTGTATGAATTTCATCAATCGTCATTGGCTTGCTGACATAGATCAAAGACTTGACGTATCCCCACAGAAAAAAGTCCAAAGGCGTCAAATCGCACGTCCGAGGCAGCCAAGCCTTAGTGAGATAACACGACCTTTTCGCCCGCCAACTCGTACACTCGCAATACGGTTTATCATTGCAATACGAAGTCGAATGTGCACGCTATGTTTGAATATAAAAACAAACACCGCTAAGTAAAAAGTGCTCAGATATTGCATAAAAGAATGCTGAATTTGTTGTTGTTCTCTTAGTCTTATACATATACAAACAGCAAAGCGCTTCAATTGAGAAGAAGGTTAAGCGCAACGTGCACACTTTCACTTATTATAATTTAATAAGCGCCCATGTACTTAAGAATTGCTGTAACAGAGAGTAATAACCCGAGAGCGGTGAAAGCACTCAACGTTATTCTAACGTTAGCTATATATTGTTACATATATACTTTCTGAAACTCATGTTAGAGTTATGAAATGCCGAGCACTAAATAATCCGCGGTTATACATACGTCCATCAGCTGTTGTTTACAACCGGTTAGACGAAAAGTGTTGGTTGCAAAAGCTTACTAATACATACATAGTTATATTTACTTGATGCTTAGTGGTTATTGTACGAATTTTACTTCGAACAATGACTTGTTTTGGCGGCACGAACTTACTTTCACGAAAACCTTGCCGATGGCTGTAACAGATACCTGAATAATTTTAGTATGTGAATATTATAATAATAAACTTCGGACATTACTTAATAAGCAAAGGGTGGTATATAAAAATGACCAGACCCTCTGGGTTTATTTATGATATGAGATTTCAAGTCGCGCTAAAATAGAGTGGATAGTGGAACTTTTAAATCTATACGGATGGACCAATAAAAAGTAATGAAGCGAGCACTGGCATCTATTGCTTGTATCTGATCCTGATCTCTTCAAAAAAAAAGAAGGCTGCGGATAGGCAAGCTACTGAGATAGATAACAGTAAAGAACGTCAATACATACGTCGATAGCCAGTTCTTTATTCAAACGGCTTTGAAAGGGCTGCAGGATTATTGTTGGCCTAATAACCGGTCATAGAGTACTGGCACCACATGCAAACCGGGTGAGCGTAAGTAACGAGGATCTGCATATATACAGAAAGAGAAGAGGCTCTGGAACATCTCCTTTGTTTCAGTGCAGTCTTATCTCGAACTTGTCTCCTATATCTAGGAGCTTCGCAGTTCAAAAGACTGGATAAAGTATCAAAATTAGATGTCAAGTCCTCTACATATTCAAAAACTATGTCATGGAAGCAAAAAGTTAGATAAAATCCATTTCTGTCTTGATGGGTTATACTTTGTATAGTAGAAGCTTAAGTTCCTTTAGTTATATTCAGAACGTTCTGAAAAGCAGTTATGAGTAGCTTTATTTTCTTTTAAAAAATGGCAAGCCCATACAAACCATAACGTAGTTATTTACTATAATAATATACATGTAGTATATATGAGTAAAGTATATAAAAGTGTTTACACGTATTATAATGTAAATACATGTACATACATACTTAGTATCTCACGAAGCTTCCTTATCACTTAATCCTGCCCTCTGTATAAAAATGGTAAAGATCTCTACACAGCCTCCCAAGCCTCGCTCAAGCCTGTTCTCCGCATTACTCTCACTCAATTTACCTTTAGCTGTCTCTGAACATCCTACACATGTTCTCGAGCCTTCACTCAAAGCTATCCTATTGGAAACTCACCATAGTCGCTCTCGTAAGAGTACCTTTTTTGTTTGATGTTGTTATATGCATCACATGGCTTTAGCTTGTTACCAACTCGCTTGACCACTGCATCATTCAGTCATCGTCGCGCTGTCAATACAACTGGTCCATTCAGTGAAAGGAATTATGACGGATTATAACAACAAAAAAATTTCATATGTAAAATATTTATCTCTCTTGAATGTCAGTCAATTTGTTAGAGTAGGACGACAGTGGCCGCACCGGTGATCTAAAGAGTTACTAATTGCTTCTGACATATTTCACATTTGCTGTGACATTTTCCACCGACAGTAAATGTTAGTGAAATTTTAACAACAAAAAATTGATGAAAAATACAATTAATATAACAAAAGCAAATACACACGTTCTTAAGTAATGGCTTCGAAAATAGTGTTTGTGCAGAGTAATGCGGAAACAGAGTTTTTGAGATTTCCGAAGAAAGTAAATAGCAAAACAGGTCAAAAGTTAACCGCTAATTGCATGTGCTGGTATGTGTGTGTGTTACTTAACACTTGCGCTTGTGTATTTGTGAATTTATACGCTCAAAGTTAATTGGCGGCAAATGTTGATGTTGACGTTGACAGCAACGCAGTCATAACTCGGTCAGTCGGTCGTGACTACAAAGTCACATGTTACGCATAATTAATGATAAATACAAATATGACCAAAAAAACTAACACATACACACACATACATATATAAATAGAGAAAAAGCGTGTGCGCTCCCACTTGTGTACATATAATATTATTATTGTCTGCCGGTAGCCGCAGGGCGTTCGAGTGACGCCATGTGACTGGCAGAAAAGTAAAGCAGCAGTGGCTTTGAGTCTGCGTTTCCTGCTGGCCGTACAACTGTATTATCAACTATTAATGCTATAAGCACTGACATATACACGTGTATATGAATGGCTGCTTTACCTTTTGTTGTTATTCAATTGGTATTTGTTTTGCAGTTTTAATTGCGAATATTTAACGCTTGAGTGATTGTTTTAAACCGATTCAAACAATGTCCTTATATATACAAACAAAAAATTAAGCAATATGGAAAATGTGAAAATTTGCCAATTAACATTTCATGGCAGAAATGCGAAATTCATGTTATAAATTGTTGACACACAATACAAATGTGGAGCAATTAAGTCGAATCCGCATATGTTTTAAAACATCAATTACAAGAACTGGAAAAAGTGTAGTGACATAGTGCGCTAAATAGTACGTAATTAAACAAAAATAAAATAACTATAACAATTAAAAGATTAGGAATAAATTTAAAATCAAGTTAGGTGAGTTAAAAGTAAATACAAATACGGCGGAATAGAACAGAATAAAGTAAAATAAAATAAAATAAATAAAATTAAAATAAAATAAAATACAATATATTAAGAAATACATTTAAACTTAATAACATACAAATAAGATACGTTTTATTGATTCGTTCCAAGTAGTCGATTTCAACTGAATTGAGCCAATTTATTACTTTAATATAAACGTTTATAAACGTGCAAAACCCTTATAGACAGTGTCCAGTTGTTATCAAATATTATAAATACGAGGGTTGCCTTTAATATTTCATGATTAGAAACAAAAAAATATTAATCATCATCATCGAGATCGTTTTCTAATTTTTCAAAATATTCTTCATTAAGATCTATATTCTCATTGAGATGTCTCCAAAATATGACTTCTTAACGTATCAACCTTAGTTAACGTTAGTTAATTTAATTTAATTTAGTTTATTTTTAACGTCATTCGGTGTCAAGTGAAGACTATACGGTTGTGATGAGATATGAAATTGATGTTTTGACTTCTCTAAAATGCAGTTACTTAAGGCGATGTGAAAGAACTCGCATTGTTCTGGTGAAAAGTGATTGGATTTCTTGATTTATTGAAAGACAACTGGCAAAGAAAATGGTTAAGTTTTTTTGAAATACTGACAAATTGCATTGGATCCAACGTGAACGAGTTTGTTTACAGTGAAAAATTCATGCAATATTGAATGTAAACTGGTCCCACTTTCCTTCACTACACTCAATCTCATGATAGCTCACATGACGATCTTGCAATATCAGTTCAAAAGCAATAGATTCCTGAACAAGAACTGATTTTAGACGATCTTCACAAAATTCATCCTGAGATGATTTACGACCCCGATTGAATTCATTATATAGTACCATCGATAAACACGGCTCCTTGATAAAGCTTCATCGCCAAAAATACTACTAAGTTCATAAATGCTCTGTGTCTATTTTAATTCACATTAAAAGTTGTTATTCACCATTTTATTCCATTTCTTGGCCGAGATAAAAATATTTTAAATTACTGTAAATAACACAAACAACGCTCTTTATTCTAACTAACATCAAAATGTCCGATTTTACGATAAAGTGTTGATGGTCCGGTTGCAACACTAGAGTTGCCAAATCCTGAAATATAAAGGTCAAAGGCAACGTATTTGTATACGTGGAAAGGAATTGGAGTCAATATATTAAAAGAACAACTGTACACCATTTTATAATTTTATTTATAGGGTATACTTGGCATATAGCTTAAAACGCGCTTTGGATAAATGAAAAACAAAATGTTCGTCTTCAAGAAATCTTCGACGTGCGTAATCAAACTTTGAAAATAACATAGTGTTAAGTGAACACAATTATATAGTGTGAATTATTTATTCGTTTAAAAAATTACCAGTTGGTGCAGAAATTCTACAAATATTTTTTTTTTAGCTTCATCAATGGTTTGAAGCTGCGATTAGAACTCAATGACCACTGCTAGACAAATTTATGTTTCACTTTTTAGTACCAATATATCCAAAAGGTAGAGTAATATAATACTGTGGGCAAAAAAGAGTAAGACTTTTTAGTTTAAATTTCGCACGAAACGTCAGTATTCGCAATTTTTTTTTTAGATTGGCTTGACTATTAGTGACATCTGTGCCAAATATCATATCAAAATAATCGCTACTGTACAAAATACGCTTGGCCTTCAAAAAAAATCCAATAAATTATGTGTGCGAAATCAAATTTCTGTTGCTGAAAGGTTAAGAATATTGGAAAAAGTCTTCGGTGATGATCAATCAATTACCAAGATGTCATGGAACATATTATTACTGACGAAAAATCGGCCGAATATCATGGTAAAAAAAAAAGTCAGTCGAAGCCGGAAAAAATATGTCAAAGCAGGACATTATCCAGCGTTACATATGTTTAGAATTTCTGACAATTATCGAAATGTGGTGCACCCCGAATTCCTTTCGACCAACCCAACTGTCAACAAAGAAGTCTATTTGATTGTTATGCGTCATTCGCGCGAAGTTATTCGTAATATCGTGCCGCAATCACCGCATTCGTCTGACTTAGCTACGTTTGATGTCTATGAAATATGTAAAGAGATAAAATTAACAATAGCAATGAAATCATAATATTCGGTATATGGCGACTAGGGCTAGGTTTTAGAAGATTTTAAAAAATTACATAGTGTTAAGCAAAAGGTTTTCACTGACTAGACGACGAGAAAGGCGCGACGGTATTCAGGAACTAGTGTTGGCGATAACCTTTTTTTATCCTTAAAAAGTCTGAATTAATAAATTCACTATATGAAATAAAATAATTTAATAAAATTTTGATAATATACTATACAATAAACTGAAACAACATTAGTTCTTATATGAAACGTAACATACAGTTTTTTTTTAATCAAATATGCATAGAATCAAAGCAGTTCCTAAATGTATGTAAAAAAATTTGTGTAGTCTTTTAGAATTTTAACTCTGAAAAAAGCAGAAATGTATGTACATAAAATAATTGAACAAACGTATTTCATTACAAAATTCCACACATAAATCTCAATTGAATAAAGCCATTTTAACAGGTGATTAATTAAATCAAATCTTCGATTAACGCTAATAATCTGCGAATAACAAAAACGAGAAATGTGCGAAATAAAGGCGATACTTCACGTAAGAAAGTGTTTGCTCCGGAGTGATATTATTACTTAAAACAACAATATTCCGGCGGCGAGTCAATTTCAGTGCAAAAACGTGCAATTAAATTTGTCAATGGATATGTTTAAACAGAACCTCAAGTGTTAAAGATATTACAGAAGAGTGCATATTAATGATAGAAAGTTGTAAATTTTTAAAAAAGCTGGAGTGAAAAAGATAACTAACTATATTAGAGGTTGGAAAATACTTAATACGACATCAGCGCTTGTTTAATTATATATATATATATATAAGTGAATGTGCACATATCTTAATTGACTACATGCAACCACACCAAATAAATAGTTTCGTAAATTTGTAACTATGTAAGGTTTCAATGCAACAATTTTAATATATAAGAAAATTATGTGGAAGCGTATAATATGTTACATTTATATACTATATGTGCATTGTCTTGGAAATGTTTGAAAGCAAATATCTGTTTGTTTGAGTAAGATTTATGATCCATAATGTTGCGTAATTGCAATGCAATCAAGCAAGGTTTTATTTTCCTTGCCATTCTCCTGTATAAATCGTGGTATAAATACTGCATGGATTTTTTAATGTTGATTACGTCTCCATGCAATCTTGTCCACTATAACATCGAACTCGAAGCCTTTCAGACCTGTCGCCTAGTAGAAGAGACGGCGTTTGCTTCTAATGCTGCACTGCTTTCCAAGATACTTCTGCTTGATTAAAAATTTTATTTTACTACTTTATATCTTCAAAATAAAAATCAATTTGAAATCGGAATGCAACTTTGCGGCTGTTATCAACGCTGTAAACTTATCTGTCCTTAATGATTAAATAGCGATCAGTAGATGAATTTTATTCCTTAATGTACTAAATTAATTTGGTTAGGCGAAAAGTCAATTATCTTGGAGCACGAACGAGTGTATATTTTTCAGTTTCGGTTTTTCAATGTACAACCCAAGATAAGGACATCCAATGGGTTTACTTTTAAAATTTTTCTAGCTTCTAGCTCTTCTAAAGAGTTGTTTTAAACACGTGGTTTTCAAGTGAAAATAAAATATATAAAATTTAATGGTATGGCCAAGCATTTAGCTGTAATAATAGGTTGTCAAAAAAGTCTTGCGGTATTTTTATTGAATGATTTATTGAATTTATTGAAATGGTTTATAACGGTTTGATGACTCATGCCCAGATTCAGAAGCGATTCGCATGCGTCGATACGGTCAAAGATGTTTTTTTGCGTCAATTCGTGTGGCACCCATACCATTCTTCAAATGGTTTATAACCGTTTGATGGCTCATGCCCAGCTCTTGACCGATACTACGGCTGCTACTATCGGTCTCTTTCGACCAATTCAGCGATTTTATCGCAATTTTCGACGACAGGCCTTCCGGAGCGTGGCGCATCTTCGATCACCTCTACACCAGAACGAAAACGTTGAAACCATCGTTGTGCGGTGGAAATGGAAACTGTATCGGGTCCATAAACTGCACAAATTTTATTGGCGGCTTGAGATGCATTTTTGCCTTTATCGTAGTAGTACTGTAAAATATGCCGTATTTTCTCTTTATTTTGCTCCTTGTTTGCGACGCTATAACTCACGAACGACATAAAAGAAACGACGGTCAATCAAACACGTGTTAGCGCGTGAAATGAGCTTTCCAAAAAGGTATAGCGAGACCTGATGCGACGAACTACGCGCTTTCAGCGCCAACTAGCGAAAATACCGCAAGACTTTTTTGACAAACTATTATAACGATAAGGATTAGTCATTATGTTCTAAAAATTATTTTGGGTAAACGACCGCCGATTCAAATATTTTCCCGCAGACAGTCTGAATTTTCGAGCACTTTTTGCAACAATTGAGGAACATTCTCTTCCTTAATGTCAGTGGTTATCGGACTTATCTGCGTTGACAAGCAGCTAACCCCAGCGCAATTGCAAGATATTATTGGTTACGCTATTGGCCCAAATTGCCATATAGCGAAACCGTTCCCCAAACATTTCATTTAATAAATAAAATATTTCGTTGACTGTATGGCATATAACACCGTATCTTTGGAACTAAAGAACGTTCACATCGACATCTTTCAATGTAGACAAATATTATGTAATCTATAGCGTTTCCCCTTGACTATGACATTAAGATCGGCTACATTTTTGAAGAAATATCAACCTATGATTATCTCTGACTATAGAGAAATCACACCAAAATGTAATTTTTTGAGGATGTAACTGTGCCTCAACAATGGCTTTTGGATTATTATCAATCCAAATTTTACAATTCTGTGCATTAACGTACAATTTAAATAAAAGTAAGCTTAATCGCTGAACAAAATTTTCTTATGAAAGTTGAAGTCGGTGATTAATTTTGGGCCCATTCAGTAAGTAAACTGAGTACAGGTCAAGTTACAGCTATCAAAAAGACCCAGTCTGAAAAAAGTATTGCCTCATTGAAAACCAAACACACTATTGTGGGCAAAAAATAGTAATTCTTTTTAATTTAAAAGCTATTCGTCCAAATGATCTATTATATTATATTATTTTGTTCAACAAAGAAGTTCCATTATATTTTGTATACGGAATAAAATTTCTGGTGCCGAAACGTTCAGAACTTTGGAAAGGGATTTCAGTGGTAATTGTTTGTCGCGAGAAAATGTTTTTGTTGCTACAAAATGGTCAAATAGGGTCGAGAACACATTGACGATGAATAACGTCTACGACAGACTTCGATTTCAACGAATGATCAACACATCAATAAAGTAAAGGAATTGGTGCTTGAGAATCGATGATTAATACTCAGAGATCTTACTGTCATCGCTGGAATATCGGAAGCATCAGTGAAGACTATTTTGAAAGATCATTTGGGCCCAAAGAAAGTAAAAGCACGATTGGTTCACTTCATATTTTCGAAATACAGCGTCGCCTTAACGTCTGTGAAACAATGCTTTATTACTATCAAGATTCCATGAAATGGATTATAACCAGCGATTAGTTAAATAAATCGGCCGAATATCATGGCAAAGGTGAGGCGGAATTGTGGATCAACAACTTTTGGTATTTTGCACCACGATAATACACCGTCGCAAACTGCATTGATTCTTAGTGAATTTTCATCAAATACCGTGCCACAACCGCCGTATTTGCTTAATTTAGCTCCGTGCGACCGCTAGCTATTCAGAAAACTCAAACAACCGCTCCCGAGAAGCCTTTTTGAGTCAATTGAAAACACTTAACGTTAATGGCTACGCGCTTTGACGGCTTTACCACAAGTGTAGTAAAATCAAGGGGAATAACTTTAAGGGGGACAATGTAGATTTTGAAGAATAAACTAAGAATTTTAAAATTATGTACAAGGACTTACCTGTTTTAGTTTGTAGTAAAATATATTAAGATAAACCTGTAACAAAGCAATCCAAGTGCTATATTTTTGATGCACCCAAATAAAATAGATGCTGGTTATAGTTGATTACAAGTAATTATGTTTTTCTATCTGTTAAGTCTCTTAGAAATGTGAATAAAAAATGTCACGTTGTGCTATGTCAACATTACTGAAATATTATTTATGCCAAAATTCAGATTTTCTACATAAATTTCACCAAATGCGCATTACAGTGGTAGTCTTATTTTCTGGACCGCATGCAAATGGAGTACTGGATTGTGATATTGGTAATTGAATTGTTGACACCACACTGTTTGAAATATTACACAGGTGATATATGCAAATCAGCTCGTAGGAGATTTACAGGGTATTTTGCAGCTGCTGAAAATTGACACTGTTAAGCAAGCTACGGATACAAGACTAGTATGTCCTTTGTTTGTCCTCGGATGGAAAAATTGACGAAAACTTAGAAGATGAGTCGCGCTCAAGGTTAAGGGGGGAATCACATTTTGCACGTTTCTTTTTAATCAATTTAATATGCACACAAATACATATTCATGCATGCCTATGGGAATTTGGTGAAAAATGCCTTTGTATGTCCTTCAATTCAGTTGCCGTGTACATGCAAAAAAGCGCTTAAAAGCTGAAAAGAAAGCATACCTGCCTACATCGCTGTTGCAAAGCTCTTCAGTTCCATATACGAAGATTTACTGTTAGGAAACCTGCTGTGTCAGGCTTTATAGGTAGCATGGCAGTTAGGCAATTTTGCAATGTAGCGGGCAAGTTGGTTGGATGCCTTTTATGTGGCTTTGTGTTCCGTTTGATGGTCTTCGTTGACGTTTTTACACACAGTAACTTTCTGTGATAAGCATATACTGAGAAGAACCCTGAAAAAGTAAGAACACATTACGTACTAGAACAGGACCACGCTACGTTGTAACCAAGACTAGGGACCGAAGTGTTCCAAACATATGGAAGAGATATAGTTACAATAACATTACGTTGTTAATGAACCTGACCAAATTCGGTCCAACACAGCATAACGTAGGACCTATTAATGGACCAGGTTTTTGACTAGTGAAATTTAACTGAATAAAATAATTGTTTTCATTGTCATGGATTATTAAACAACTTTTTGTACAAATTGAAAACATATTATTTAAAGTAATTAATATGTAAAATTGTATTGAAGTAATTATAATGGTATATATAAAACGCACGTGGTTAAATTTGTAACAAAAAGTACGCCTTTTATTGTTTATTTGGCACAATAATTTCACATTCTTTCGTTTTGATTTCCATCCTCTTGCAAACTGTTCTATATTGCTGTAGAATATAATAGTTTTTTCACCTAACGTTTGTTAGTATCACCTAAAAATAAGCGAGATAGATATAGAGTTATATGTATATAAATGATCTTGGTGCCTGTCTGTCCGTCCCTGCAACCTGTAACTTTAGTAAAGATTAAGACATCTTAATGAAATTTGGTATGCGGGTTCCTTAGTACAAGAAAAAATTTCGATTTTGTATGTGAGCTTAATGGAAATGAGCGAAATCGGACATCAACCACGCCCACTTCCCACATAGCTCAATTTTAAATTCCACTTGATTCTTTCACTTTTCACTTGAACAGTATTAAACTTTGCACGAATAGTGTGTACTTCACTATAAAACCAAAAATTGTTCAAATCCCATAAAACCCGTTCAAGCCCCTAGGTAACGAATATTTGGATCCCAGTATCTATATTTGACTTTTGATCGAAAATATCGGTCAATATGTGAGACATATAAAAAAATTCAGGGGTAATCTTTCTCCGACAATGGTATGTCCATGTGTCAAAAATGGGTTGAATCGGGTCAATACTTCCTTTAGAGCGATATATAATACCTAATATAAGGTTTTAAAACTTTCATGTGACTCTGACCGCGTATATTGGCCAATATTTGATTTAACTTAATGGAAATTACTACTCATGCTTTATTTTACTTTACTCATAACAATATCTTTTTGGGCTTAAAATACATACAATTGGGCAAAAACTTGACTTAACCCTCTAATATCAAGATTTTCGAACTTCCGTCTGACTTTACTCCATATACTTAATTGCTGGTAGTATGTCAGGTACCTTAGTGAAACGCTGGGAGCATTTTATTAGTATGTGGTAAAAATAGATAATATAGGGTCGATATTTCCCAAACTGACATATGTTACAAAAAGTGATTTTTATTTTTTTAACAAACCTTATGACGAATATAGTCAGTACGTTTCTTAAACTGCTTTGTTTGACTTGCAGATAATTCAGAGATATGGTGCCAAATTAATATTAGCGTGTTGGTTTTTTAAGATGGTCAAATTTGCAGAGATGAGGTTCCCAAGAATAAGATAAAAACCATAGCATGAAATTCTGGTAACCCTATAACAATAAAATTAGATTATAAGATATCGACCGATTGAAGTCAAGCTTTTGTGGGGAATCTTTCCTTTCTTCTTATATTCGAAAAAAGAATCTGAAATTAGCCTAATAGTTTCACACAGTTTTTTCATTCTTCTTGATATCCTAGTATTTTCTACGAAATCTGCATGAAATCTACATTCATGTAATGACTTCGTCTAAAATAACCTGTGTTTTAAGTTTCCTCACTTTTCTAGAAGCTATTCTTTTTACTTTGCCATTACCAATATAGTGCAGTTAAATACTGTATAATGAGGAAACTAAATTTCTAAATATAAATGAACTTAACTGAAACAGGATTTTCCAATACGAATGACGCACAATCGTTACAATTAAGTTCTGAATATAATACCATGCATATGGTCTCCACGACTTTTTTTGCAGGAACGAACGAGTAAATCAAGTCAAGGTGCTATATCACAACTTTTTGGAGATGATTCTATTATTGATATAATCGAATCCCCAAACTTTTCTTGACATAATTCGGTTGTTGCATGTGCTGAGTAACGCTGACACGTAACTTCTTCTTGTTGGAGCCAGATGGAGTCGAGAGTAACTTCTTCCGATAGATAGTTGGTTATCATCGATCTATACCACACTCCATTGACAGTAACAATGTCACCAGCTTCATTTCGAAAGAAGTACGGACCGATGATTCCACCAGAACACAAACAGCACCAAACTGTCAATTTAGGTGAATATAATGTTCGTTTGTGAATAATTTGTTGATTTTCTTAGCACGAGAATCGACAGTTTTTAGCTATTTACCGCACCACTCAGATGAAAGTGAGCCTCACAAGAGACTATGATATTCTTAAAAAATCGTTGTCTTTTTTCTTTTAAAACTTTCTGAACAACTTGCCTGAACGACAGCAATATTTTCATTATTAATAAAGACGTGCAGGACTTTAACTGGTATTAAATACATTTTATGAAGTCCGTTTTGTCGCAATCAAGCTTTGAGGTACATTTACATATGTATGTGTGTTTGCAGTGTAATTATGTAGGTGTGTCTGTATTTGGTTGTATAATTTTTTAGCTCATCTAAAATGACGGTCCGCTATCCATAACTCCTTACACATATTAAATGAAACGCGACCTTTCTGATATCATACTTAAATATTTACTCTTCTCTCTGTTTTTCCTCGTTTTATTTGCAGCCTTACACGTCCTTTTAACTAATAAATCGTGTCTTCCGTGGATTCACCAAAAGCTCTTCATTTGCTATTAAGAAATACATCGCTTCTTTGTCGCCTCAACTATTTATATATGTCTTCCGATCCGATGGATGATAAGCAAGCGATTGTCAAAATGAGTAAATGGCGAAAATCTTCATTTGATTATGCAGCGACCAAACCGTGGCGTAAAACGCCTCGCCAGCTGCCACTTGCCAGCTCAAGAACGACTGATATTATCGTGTTTCTCGTGATAGCCATTCTGGTCGTCATCGCCACAACCAGTAGAGGTGAGTGCAATACAAGTAAATATATTTATTTATGTTTATATGTGCATTTTAAGCCATAAGTAGACCTATGTTTACATCCATACGTAAATACACAACATATTGTATGTATTTGTGGTTGCATCAGCACACAATTCGGTATTTAACTTGTGGTATGCAGCTACGTGAATAAACATTAGGGTGGTACTCAATAGAGAAATTTACTCTTTTCAAGTTTTCTGTGCAAATGGTTTTCGAAAGTGCTTCGTTTTGACACCGGGAAAATCCGATCCATTTAAGAAATTTCCAAACATAAAACTGTGCCTACGTAAATAAGTTGAGAGCTCACAATTATCATTGTTTCCTCTTTAGATTCGCCTAAAAAGGCTCCAGATTTAGCCAACTGGTCTACTATTTATTTGTCAGAAATGTTGCTGGGACTGGGAACCTCAATGATCGACAGGTTGAGTTGACTTGTCAATGAACTTAAAGACTTCTTCGTTTTGTTTTCAAAGCTGGTGCTGATTTTTGGTGACGACAAGGGTAGAATGCCATCTTGCTATCTGTGTAAATTACCACTTTATGTATGCTCCCGTACATGTTCAGTAGGACTCCCCAACTCTTCTCTATACCTAATACTTCCGCTTGGAAGATACTAGCATTGAAGACATATAGAGATATCATTACCTTCAGGGTATACCCCCGTCCCTACACCGCAGTTCATTTTGGCCCCATTGGTATATATTGAGGAAGTATTCTCCTCCCATACTAAACCTTTTTTTCCATTCACGTCTAGTCACTATTCACTTTTCACTAGTAATTATTATTCTCCTTGGGAGGATAAGGTCTAATTTAATTGCATAATCATAATGGTGGTAAAGAATTTTGCTTTGTTCATAACTGTTCCAAGTTTAGCTATCAACATCTTTAATTTTTAAAGCAAAATGTGTAGCCACCTTCCGTAATCAAATGCCTATGTTCACTCGGAGTAGAAGCTTATTTAGCGCATAATTCGAACATGTTTCAAATGCTCCGCTACCCGTCTCATAGACTGCCCTTTGAATTTCATTAATTTTTCGATCCTGTATTGTTTATTTAATGCCTACCACCAAGCCAATTCTAAATACCAAGTACAGCTTGGTCTTTCTTCACCTAATCTCTCCAACGGAGTACTTAATCGAAAACTTTCATAGCTGTCATCTTCTTTCTTTCGTGCTGAAAACATGACCTAGGCAGCGCAAATGGCGTACATATATCTTGCACTGCCATCCGACCATATCTTAAAAAGAAGCTGATGCATACACTTTGTCGAGGATTGCTGACTACCAGAGAAATACGCGTTCATTAAAATCTCAAGTGACTCTCCAGCAGAGGAGAGTAAGCAATGCCCTCTGGTTTTTGAAAAGCAATAATCTTTGAACAGCATCTTGCTCAGCTTAGCTGTCCTTAATTTCTTGCGAATGTTGAGGAGTATCCAGAAGTGATCTGACATAGCTGGCTTCTCGGAGACCCTCCAGTAACCAACTATCAAGCTATCTTCGTTAAATCCTCTGATGATTTCTTGGACTTCCTCCCACTCTGAAAATCTATCGGGACTTGAGAAATTGGATGTAGGTTTATCGACACTAATACATAGGTATATTTAATATTTATTGTAAAAGAAACTCACATCTGTTGTTCGTACTGGAGCTTCTCCATAAGGTGTGTCTTGGGATTGCGTCTATCCTAAGCCGATGTCTTTTCATTTATTCATTCATCTGTTAGTTTCTTGAGTTTGTGAGACTACTGTGGTGTCTGCCATGCTGCAGTTGGAATAAAGGAATGCTCTTATGTATTTATCGATAAGAATTAGTTTAGCTTCGTTCCGTTTGTAAAAATGCTGTAATTGCTGCTCTTTTATCGCCCGAGGCTCCTGCATGATGCTGGTGTCAATGTCACCCTAGACTATCTGTAGCACTTTTCGCGCACTGCAGATTTATCTTTATTCATCTTATAATATTAGTTACCCGGAAATATAATTGTTTTGCTGCTTTCGGTATATGTATAAGAAAGAGTTTTTTCACTTAACTCATCTACAGGAACATCCAAATGCGAGAACAAGGTTTCTTTTGCTTTTTGAGAGGTGCTAAGTTTAGAAACGCTACCCGTCAAGAAGCCCAATGTGTCTATTCCCAGATTATCGCGTCCGTCACATAGAGCAAGACTCGACAATCTGACGTCGATCTCATCCAATATTCTGGGGTGTATTGGGGACTTTGGGTGGTACCCTCTGTTCTTGCTGCTGTAACTACTGGTATACTTTGGCTGACACATCGTTTTCTGAAGGTTGTCCTTATCGGATTTCGTTATAGGTATTATACACACTTGTAACACCTGTCGACCGTCTAATGTTTAAAACTTTTTAGTTTGTATACCTTATCTGGTTATCTGCACCAGAAGCCAGCTTCAAATTATATTTGTGAATGAAATAGGTAGGGTATATTAAGTTTGTTTTTACAGTGTTAATTAAGTAGTTCACTAAGTTTATAACACGCAGTAGGAAACTCAGGAGCCCCTCTAAAAAATCCCGAAGGTAATGCAAAGCTATTATAATGCTTGCTACTACAAATAGCAATTCAATTGTGAATGGCTAACTTAATGTAGCCATTGTAATTATCTTTCTAAAAATTTTCGGAGAAGAGCCTTGTGAATTTTTACGCGATAACAGGGGCATCTAAAAACTAAGTCATTGAACATTAAATTAGTAATATAATTCAATGTCTTTCCTTTTTACATCTGAAACTTAATTTATTTATTTGCAGTGTAATTCTTGTTATAGAATTCTATCCTCCTATAGAGAATTCAAAAGAAAGTAAATTAAAAAAAGGCCTACCCTAGTTTGCACATACAAATACGAAGTTCGCATAACAGGTATAACAATTTAAATCATTGGATAATCGATCTTATTTCACTAATGCGCATTTTTGCAGGCTGAGTGTAATACCACATGTTTTTTTACTTAAAATATTGTATTTTAACCCCAGTACAGATTTACAGTTTTTATGTATGTAAAGTTAATTTCATGTTAAGATGAAAAATGAAAACTTTTTATAGGACTACAAGTTAGTTAATAGCTCAATTTACAAGACTGCCATTACATAAAACAAAAACCTGACGTCAGGTGAATCAACGGTCCGTGAATACAACTCTTTCGACATTTTGATCAATAAGAGCACATATTTTAAAAGTCGGTATCATCATATCCCCGAATTCGGATTGAGGCGATTTTAGGCACCTAGGTTTAAAGGCTGAAATCACCGAGACTAAAATCCGTTACTCTATAATGTCCTTGCTCAACCGTCTTTTGCTCTTAATGAAGTTACTCAGTACAAAAAGTTTTATCTGTCCAAACCCTCCACCGACAATTGTGATGCTTTTGCTTTGCATTCGCATAGACAGCGTTCTATGGACAATTCCAAACAATAACATACAATTTTTTTTTTTCAATTTTATTTGTTTTATTTTTCAATTATTTAAATCGTTCAAATTTGTCATTTGCTTTCTTTATTGCGGCTATTCAAAAAAAAAAAAAATATATATATATACATATATTGAAAATTATTCAGTGAAAACTTTAAAGTCAACTCTCAAAGTGATCAATTGCAGATTGAAATTTGTTACGTTGCCACGAAGAGGTCGCACTAATATCGGTCGACGTTCTCTTTGGCATCAACATCCATTGGCAGCCCAAGGCACATGACCGAGTACCCCCAGGATGCGATGGCATACATATGTACGTGTGGAATTATGGATCGCGGTCAATCAGCAAGCGATCGTCACGATGTCACAACACGACTTTTTAAACAAGAGTTACGATGTTTGATGGACATTATCTTGAAGCAACGTATATGTGGTGCGTATAGATGCCAGATGTACTCTGTTGAGTGGCAAAAAAGAGGTTAGCCGCACGCACATACTCTTCTCTGGATGATGGATTAAGGTTATTCTTTATCAAATTGATGAAATCATTTCTGCGGAAATTCCTGATCCAGAGAAAGATCCAGTCTTATACGAATTGGTGGAAACCAATATAGTTCATGGATTTTGCGGGCACCACAGTCCCTTTTCGGTTTATATGTCTGACAATAAATGCACGAAACACTATCCATGCTCTTTTCTTTCGGAAACACAAACTGGAAATGATGGATATCCACTCTATCGGCGTCGCTCACCAGACGACAATGGCAGAAAATTCAACGTTCAACTTAGAAGAGTGAATATCGAAGTTGACAACACATGGATCGTACCATATTCCCCACTATTGTCTAATTAACATTGACGAGCTTTTTCTCAACTTTCGCCAGTGATCCGTTAGCGTGAACATTGTTCTATTCCTTGATATTAAACATGGGATGCATCGTCGAAGAAATAGTTACGCAAAAAATACCAACCAACCAGTAGATGAATATCCAGGTGCACTATAAACTAATGCATTACCACGAACTTACACAATCCACCCGAAAACCGACGATTGCTTCTACCATCAATTGCTATTGACTAATGTACGCGGTTCAACTTCATTTGAGTCATTCCGTAGTGTAAATAGTACGGTGTGTGCAACTTTTTGAGAAGCAAGCCTGCAATTACAATTGCTGGAACATGATAATCACTGGAATCAAACAATGGACGATGCGATAGCTACTTCGAATGCAAATGAAGATCGCACACTTTTCGCGATAATTATTTCGACATATCGGCCTTCGAATCCGCGTCAATTATGGGATACGAACCAAAATGACATTGCTGAAGCCATTTTACATCGTATTTGCTAAGAAGTGGAAATGGGCCAATTCCGGTTGATATCAATTCCATCTGCCGTTTATTAACTCACGAAAGATGAACTCATCACAAATGTTCGGACGTTGGCAAAATTATCGTAACTACGACTCCTTAAGTATACGCGCAATGTTAGCTACCAAAAATACCGATGTTTTTGACTTAACCCTAGTACTTAGACAAATTATTATAAAAGAACGTTCTGGACCAGCTAGATGCACTTAAATGTTGTCAATAGGGCAAACATTCAAATGTTTCATGAACGTTGAAATGGCTGATATAATTATGCGCCACACAAATAAGTTAGCAAAAGAAACTTATAATGCTTACAACAATGCGCATCCAAACACAACTCCTAAGTCATGGACGCCTGTGCTGTATGCATTTTTTGGCATACTTATTATGACTGGTGCGAACCATAGCAATGGAGAACATGTTCAAGATTTATAGAGCGTCAAAAACTATCCTTTATATCGCGCTACAATAGGAGTCAACCGTTTCTGTTCGATATTGCGGTTCCTAAAATTTGACGATAAAACACTCGTGCAACACGCTTACTAACTGATAAAGCAGCACCGATCAGTGAGTTGTGAACGATGATGAACAATAATCTTGCTGCATATTACAAGCCCAGCTCATGCTTGACGATTGATGAACAATTATTTCCTTACCGTGGACGCACACGGTTTACGCAGTAGATACCGTCAAAACCTGCTAAATATGGTGTCAAGGTTTGGTGGATTTGCGATGCCACAAATGCATATCCACTGCATGGACAAATATATACTGGCCAAGCAGAAACTGGTAGGGAAACGAACCAAGGCGAACGAGTGGTGAAGGATTTGTCTGCCAAATACCAAGGAATTGGCCGAAACATTACAATGGACAATTTGTTTACGACCTTGCCAGTTGCAGAACTGCTTCTCACCTGAAAACTCACGATCGTTGGAACTTTGCGCAAAAACAAATCATATATTCCTCAAGAAATGAAGCAGAACAAAAACAGGACAATTGGTTCAACGACATTTGGCTTCAAAAATAATGAAACAATGTGCTCTTATGTTCACAAAAAAAATAAAGCAGTAATTTTGCTTTCGACCATGCATAATGATGCTGAAATAGCTGACAGTGGGAAATCTGAAATAATTGAATATTATAATCGTACTAAAGGTGGTGTTGATCGAATGGACCAAATGTTTGCGGAATATCCAACACAAAGACAAACAAAACGATGGCCACTAGCGATGTTCTTCAACATGTTGGACATTACAGCTCTTGCAGCCTACATTGTCTACGATTTTTATAACCCTATGTTGCTTGGAGAACAAACAACAAGCGTAAGCAGATCCTGCGCAGCTTGGCTGAAGCATTGTGTATGCCCATTATTGAAGCCAGAGCCATAAATCGTCAAGTGACGCGAAATTTTTCGACTAAAATTGCTATTGAAGCATATTTCAACCGACCGGTGGAATCAATGGTGTCAACAGCAGCATCAACATCTGCCGCAGCGCGCACGCCAAAACCTGTGTCCGGATCTTGCTATATATGTTACGCACAAGAGGAAAAATGCCGTAGAAAAACCAGAAAGCTGTACGCCAAATGTAAGAAGCCAATGTGTCTTGAACATTCGGTCACATCAACAAATTGGTCTATTTGCCATGATTTTCCTTAGATATAAGATGCATTTTTATAATTTTTATAACAAAAGTCAATAGTATAATGTGTGAAATGAATATTTTTAATTTTTCAAATAAAAAAAATAATTTAAAAAATGTTTTTTTTTTAATTATTATGAGGATTTTTACTATTGGGGTACAAACGTATCCCGGTTGTATGTTTACGTATATAATGTGTTTGGAAGGCTGTAGCTCCTGAACCAATGGCCCGATCTGATTCAAATTTCGAATATGAGTTTAAAACTAAATAATCTTCCTAGATCCGAAGTTAGCGGTATAGAGGTACAGCGGTTCAAAAGTTACAACACTTCAAAGTTGAAAGTGGATACATTTGTACCCGGGTGTGTGTTCTAGGGTTAAACTGGAAGATTCAAAGTCAAATTCTGGGAAACTTGTGCTGATACAAATCGATCGATCGTCTTGGCAATGAAGATGACGCCGTGAATTATTCAGTGGAATTTCTAAGTTCTTTCGATAGGGTTGATATGCCACCGCATCATTTGCGTCGTCTTGGATTTGTCGTTATTATGTTTCGCAATCTTCATGCGCCGAAACTGTGTAATGGAACCTGACTGATTGTGACGCATGAATTCTTTTGAGTTCTAACGATTTGCCTTTTCAGTTCAAACGTATTCCGTTTCCAGTGAAAATTGCATTTGAGATGACAATCAGCAGGACACAAGGATAGTCGCTAGAAATGTGTGGCATAAATTTGGAAACGCTGTGCTTCACACGCGGATATACGTGGCGTGTTCATAAGTTCGAAAACCCAACTTCTCTGTACATTTACGCACCGGAACAGAAACCAAAACATGTTATTTATTAAGCTTCATTTCATTGAAAAAAAAAAAATGAAACGATAAGTTCAACTTTCTTTTAATTTCAAAACACATAATTTCACACAGGACAACGGCTGCGGGGTCAGCTATAACTACTCTTGTCTCGTCTTTTATTCAATGTTTGTTTCGTCGCTGAGTTTGAGTTCTGAACAGATAGCCACAATATTTCCCTCTCTACACATGGTACTCTTGAATTGTTAAGGAGTGTGAAAGTAAGATGATGGTCTGATTAGCATGGGTTTTTATAAGAAATTTAAGGACAAGAATTTCTCAGAATCGAACATCTACCCAACTAAACGATTTCTCTTTTCATGTTCATAGACTTTTAGGTGTACACTCAATACATATCGAAACGTTGAACTTTCTTACAACAGTATTACTACTTCCACAGTACTAGCTATATACACCAGTATCAATCAAGTAAAACCACAAACACATAACTGAATCTGTGAATCTGAATCCCACACTAGCACATTATTGCCTCCTTGGTATCAACATATGTAAGTGTAAAAAACTCACACTCAATAGGCTGTGCAACTTTGCCATTACCGTCAGCGCTGTCACACTCATCACTCACGCTGTTTCTCGCCTTTTTGTACCTGATTCCCTGACGCAATAGTGTCACCATCAGCAACATCGTCTCAAAAACTCAGGAAGTCAGCTAAGCAGAGCTTTTACCGTTTCACATGCCTGTGCAATTTCTCAACCACAGTAGGAATTATATTTTCTTGGTTTGAGTTTAATTTCGCTTCCATCTCTACAAAATGAATAGCAAAGACACATTTGTGCTTTAACTTTTTTCTTTTCCGACTTTTGTTTGTATGCAGAGAAAGGGAGAGAGGAAAAGTTATATGTTTCCGTTTGTTGTTATGCTCATTTAACATATTAGATAAGGTAAAATCACCTTATTGATATGTTTCAACCAAAGGCTATTCATATAAACACAAGAATAAGGCTAAGAAGCATTTTGGCCACTATATAGCGTTATTTTTCAGAACGGTTAAATGCTAAAATTATAAGAAAATTATACGATAAAAGCTTTGGCGATATTTAGCAAAGATCGGGCTGTATAATTATTCCTACCTTCCTGTGAAGGGAAAGATGTTTGATCTAGTTCGGTTTCACTGCATCATATTTAGATACGAAGATCAATAAGATTGTAGCAATGAGGTATATATCTGAATAAGATTTCATGCAATGTATAGGTTAAATAGTAAATACTGCTCACAAGCACTGAGATTAACAAAAATGAGTTTCTTTAACCGGAATTGCTTTCCTATATATCTAGATGAATTTCGTAAAAACTATATTTGCAAAGTAAAGGATTGTGCATAATCATGACTTTACTAGATTAAAAGCATGAACACCAAAACCGAGAAAGAAATAATCATCAAAAATACTTGTAGTCTTATTTATGCTAGCGACTAAAATCAGTATCAATCTAATTTTTCATATCATGCCTCCGCTATTCTAGTACCCAAAGCATCGAAGCTCCATCGTTGAGTATATCTATTAAAGAGCGTCATGCCAAAGGATTTATAGGAATCATAGAAGGAAGCTTAATATGAGTATTTGAACAAGAATTTTCGAATTTCTAATCAAATTTTAACTTATTACACTCTTGCAACCAGTTGCAACGAAGTATCATAGTTTTGTTCACCAAAACGTTGTACGTATCATCTAAAACTAATCCAGATTATATATATATAATATATAAATGATCAGGATGACGAGAAAAGTTGAAATCCGGTTAACTGTCTGTCTGTCCGTCCGTCCATCCGTCCGTGCAAGCTGTAACTTCAATAAAAATTGAGATATCTCGATGAAACTTGCTACGTGGGTTTTTTAGTACAAAAAAAAATCGAGTTCGTAGATGGGCATAATCGGATCTCTGCCACGCCCACAAATCGCCATTAACCGAAAACTTATAAAGTGCCATAACTAAGGACAAAATTAAGATATAAAACTCATATTTGACACATGGGATCGCAGTATCAAGGGGCACCAGTGGATAAAAAAATTTGAAAAATTGGGCGTGGCCCCGCCCCTAATGTCTTTAATGTCCATATCTCCCAACACCAAATTCGTTCACCACGAATAATGTAAGAACTATTACTTGTAGTGTGAAAACGGATAAAATCGAATGAAAACCCCGCTCAATATTCATATAACTGTTGAAAACTACTACAAGAGCAATAAATAAATAACTAAATGCGCCATAAACGTAAAAATTTGCAGGCGGAACAGTATAGCAAAGCTTTATAGGGGCCGCCATAAAAATTGGACGATGGTACACAAATCAAGAAGCAATAAATATTATACGAGTATAATGGGACTGAACTTTGCACGAATAATGCCTTTCAGGTATGCCACCTTATGACAAAAAATTGTTCAAATCCGAATATTTGGACCCCAGTACCTACAGTTGACTTTTGTTTGAAAATATGGGTCAATGTGTGATATATGCAAAAGAAATTCAGACAGAATCCTTTTCCCGCAGTAGTAATACGAATTTGACATATAATACCTAAAATGAATACATTTGGGTGAAAACTTCACCTAGTCCCCATATGACCATTACCAAGATTTTTGTACATCCGGCTGATTTTGTATAATGATATTGCTTATTCTAAATTCAAATTTTATGCCGAATATATACGAAGGTCAGTGTATAAGTTATGTATGGTGTATGTATACTATATATAAAATTACTAAGTTTTCAATCCTCTGGTTGACGTTTTACGTCGTAAGGTATTTCCCTGGCTTTGATTCCTGCAAATGGCAGGGGTATAATATGATCCGTTGCACCCAAACTAAGCCCTTTCTTATATTTATAATAACAAATAAATAGGCAAATGTGTAGTAATTTGTGCGACCACTTTTTGCCATTTTTCCGCTAGAGACATTATTCCATCCAAATCCAAAACACCAGAACGGAAGGGAGTGAACCATTGTAGTGCTACATGGGCTGATGCGGCATCATCTCCGTAAACTTCACAAATTTCATTGGTGGCTTGGGTGGCATCTTCATTATTTTCACTCATTTTGAACAGCGGTAACTTGTTTTTCAATTTCTAATGTTTTTTTTGGTTAAATAAAGCTTAAAATCTTACCTTTCCAACACTATATGGCATGATACAATGCGATTGATAACGACATCTATTGACAAAATACGAAAAGACTTTTTCGACTACCCAATATACATACATATATATAGATGTATTTGAAGTCCAAACCATTTAACTGTTAACATAATGGCTTGACAAATTCTAGAATTAATTCATTCATACTCTACGTTCATGTTGAGCAATTCCTTCAAAACAACGCGATTTATGAGCCGATAGATGGATACCCTCATTTTCAAGTTCGAATAGGTAAATGATAAATAATATCGATAAACACATTTAAATTTACTGGTAAGTTTCCTAATTGTTATGATGTAAATAAAGATTTGTATACTAAATTATTATTCAATTACATAAATGTATTTTCTGTCGTCTCTCTACTATAGAAACACTCCTTATTTTTTTATCCTTTAAAAATTAATCAGGACAGAATACTTAACAGATTAAATATGTTACAAAAATGTTGAGATTGTTTCGTAGCCGACCCTTTCAAGTCGAGATCAGCAGATCATAAATGCCGTAACAGTATCTAGTGTTGGCATTCGCTCGAGCTTTTTGCGACTTTAGGACATTAGTTTAAACGGAGCTGGAGTGTCTGTGACTAGACCTGCAACTTGCACGGAAATTGCAAGAAAGATTTGTAAAAGATGCACTTGAACCCATTGCGGGCTATTACATGACATAATATGTATGTACATATTATGTTTCCAACAAATATGGGCGATGAATCTTTATAACGGGTGATTTTTTAGATATGTGGTTTTCAATTATTCGATACTTTTTCCGTAGACTTTTTCCGTAGACTTATTCCGGAACAATGTTTGAAAAGTGTGAATATTTTTTACCAAACTAATATTTCGGTTAGCATACTACGCCCAATATTAAGCCGACAGAATTGCCAAGTAGAACCGCTATTTCGAGCTACTATGAATTGCATTTGTACCACGTTTATTCTAGTGGTCTCTAACATAGACGAAACTTTTGCTTCCGTGAAGCAAAGTATCAAAGAAAACCTGAATGAGTCCATCCGCGTGCAATAATTAAAACATTCATCCAATTGCGGAATTGCGCGTAAGAATTAAAGCTATGCCCATCCATTTTATTCAACATTTTATTTATTTTTAAAATGTAATAGCAAATCCATATCGTAGGCATTTTATTTCTTCTTGAAAAACCACATGTCTAAAGCAGACACCATTTATCAATTTGTTGCCACCAACCTCTGTCACTCTCACACCTTTGCCGTTAACAAACACTTATCCGGGCATCTTTTCAATCCAACAAACAAGTAAGCAAAGCAACGACGATGGAATGCTTTCCAAACCCATACCAATTCCGGCAAGTGTTTGCTTGGGCTTTCTGAAAGGTCTTTCTGGAACGAAAGCGGCAACGGCAGCACCCACCGGTGAAAGTTTACTGATGGTAAGGTAGATTTTCTAAAGAGCGAAGACAAACTGCCTGATACATTGTGAACGGCGCTCCTGATAATGCTTGAAACCTAAATGACAGTAAAGCAAAGCAAATAAAAGAGTTTTAAGCAAACCGTTGAAAGAAGCGAAGAGGGTAGAAAAAATGTGTAACAAGAAAAAATATTTATGAAAGAAAAAAAGGAAAGATAATATCTAGCATTGCTGCAGCTGTCCGGCTTGAAGTGCTTCTTCGGTTTTCTACTGTTAGCGTCAGAAATCATTGCATTTAACGTTAATTTCTAGGACACACAAATAAAATGTTTTAATGTTAGGAGTTTAAGCTGTAAATTGACATCTTAGAACTGTAAATGCACATATCAGCAAAGTGACAAATTGACAGTTGCCCGAATCATATTTATTTACTTCTTTTTCGCTTTGTTTACTTTTTGTGTTTGTTCTTTCAGATGCTTCCAACTAGTTTGGCACTCAAGGACCTAATTTCTCGCATGAGCCGCTATCGCTCATCGAATTTATCAAAAATGCTGACAGGATTGCCGATTGCATGGCGCATGGTATTCCACCGCCGAATGTCGAATGGCTGGGCACCTCGATATCAGAGGTAAGATTTATTCAGTCTAAAACTTAGATAGCGGTTAGGCGAGCAAAACCTGTAAGCAAACCTTTCATTATTTTTAACTCTATACCTTTTCTTGTTTTCTATCTCCGTTATTACAGTTTTCTTTATATGTTTCATCCAAAGTTGCAGGAGGTTTGAAATAAGAACAAATATTCCATCTTTGGGTTATTTGACTAAAATTTTTTTGGTTATTATGACGGCTTGTATTTCGATTGCATCCCATATAGTTTGGATCACTGCAACGCATAACCTTCTCCTATCGTTTTTTTCTGTGCTCAAACATCCACGAGAGTTTTCCTGCAGAACAAAGACATTGGAAAAGAGCTTTTTCCCAGATGGATCGAAGTTAAGAGGGAGGACAGGATGTTAAATATTCTGTTGGGAGCTCCCCATTAACTGAACTTTCAAACTACCAACAACTGGGGCGTCTTTCATGCGGAGTCAGCTGCCTTCAAGGTAGTAGATGATTTGTTGCTCCGAAGTGCAGCTTTTTTTAGAGAATTGTGCATTCACTCCAAAAGCCAATTTTGAGGTCGTTGACTGTGCGTTCAAAAGTAGTCAATGTGGGCATGACATTGTTAGTAGTAGAATCAAGTTTCTTGCATATTACACTTTTATGCGATGAGCTTTCTAGGCAGGGCAGTCTTACCCCAATTTCATCCTATGGACCTATGTACCCCCAAGCGATGATCGACAACCAGAGCATGCACGACTGGGACATATTCTGGTTCAGACTTGCTCTTGGCAAAGGTAAACTCGCCTCAAAGGTATTCTGAGTGATCGCTGTTCAAGAGGTTCACAGGCGGCATGGAAAAATATTTTGTCGGACGCTCTATACCAGAGCATCGATTCCAGGAAGGCTAAGTACAAACTTCTTGTTACTTTCTCTTATATTATCCGACATTTACTAAACTGCGAGGTTGAGTGATTAGGTTGCTTGTTCTAAAGTAAGTTATTTTACGTTCTCTTCAATGAACAACCTGCTGAAAACACTCAAGAATCGTGGCTGCCGATTTTTTAACTATGCAGACGATGTAGCACTCATGATCAAAGGATTTGTATCGTAACTAATTGGACGTCCGGAAGTGTCCTCGCTATTAACCCAAAAAAACCTCCTGGATAGTTGGATTTCGCGGACACTTGCTCAGCGCTGGGCTACCATCGGACAATATCGATCTCACTAGTTGTGGGGATCTAGATCGTCATTATCCTAGCGGCATCCATTCTCTAGGTCCTTACCTGACGCAATCTGCACAAGCTCTATGCAGCGAGGTAAAAACATCTCAATACTAACACAAACGACTACAGCCATCGAAACTTAACTAACCTTAGTTATATACACATAAATATTTGTCTATGATTCCGGTCACTTGTAAATATTCTAGCGATCTCAAGCAATCTTAAGAAATAAAGCCAATCTACAAGAACAGTAACTACTGTTTTATTTATCGAAGCAACTTTAAAATGTTTTGTATACAAAATCGGTATTCTTCAATTGAATTTATAAAAAACACTAATATAGAAATAAGTAAGTATGTATGCGTAACAGTGGAAGGAATGCATTTCGCTTACAAACAATTTATTTATGTTGTTAACTTATAGTCTGTATACCCTTTAATGCAAAAAAATTATAACGAAATTTAAAAACTTCAAACAAAGTCTCTGACTGGCGCTAGCACTAACACTAAACCGGGTACAAGAGCCGCAGCCCGATGAATGCATGGTATTTACTGTACACTTACGAAAAGCTAAACAGCTGCAATCAACATAAAAATTCAAATACTAAGCTGTAGCAACAAAATGACAGTAAAAGCAACAATAACTTACGGTCGACATGAAGGAAGCGCTAGGAGTTGAGGCGCGGACAGAGTTAGTTTCGAACAAATTCAATCAATAACCACTTGAACTACACTTCCGCCATAGGCGGCTAGCTTGACTTATTTAGAAATGGCACCCAATATACACACTGTTGGCGGGTGGAATCGAGCGAGTGTCGTTAAATATAACAGTGGGACAGGCTGCCTTCGCAGCCGGCAAGAAGGTAAATACTGCGAAAAAAGGATGTTGTTGGACAGGAAGATTAACGGGCGGTCAAACAATGTAGCAACTTCGCATTTTATTTCGCACAACAACTACTCTATGAATGTTGAGTACGACGTTTAAACATCAAACGAAGTCAATGCTGCTGTTTTTGCTATTGTAGTGGGGACAACTATGTGACAATATGACATTGGCAATGCGCTCAGGTGTCGTCGGCTATGCGGGAGTCCTTGAAACTACTTCCTATAAGTGATTCCTTATGAATGTCATTGTTCTCCTACTGGGATCCATCTCACCCCTTTGATGCACTTATCGTTAATTCCTGCCGTTGCACAAAATTACTGTTTCAATATTTTTACATTTCTCCCTCTACTCCCTGCTAAGGGAATAGGAATCGAAATATTTTAGTATTCTCAAGTTATTTGCCTCATTCGCTTAGAGTTGGTCAGGTTTACTAACATAAATGTAGTAATCATCGTAAGAAGACCGAATATCTGAGGGTGAGGAGTCAGTCTCCATAGCCAATATCAATTCCACTAATGGTAGGATTGCTAAAATGCCACATCTGCTTCAATTAAGTTATAGGGATATCATATCCTAAAACAAGAGTTTATGTGAAGCGGTCGAAAGAAGAACCCTCCGCAACTTTCCCTTGAGCATTGATGCTTCCGTAAAAAGTTCACTACGTTTTGACTCGGTTCGCATAACCCTCTTAGAGGTATGTTTGCAAAGAAGAAATCGCCAGAATTAGGTTTCGCGACTACTCTTTCTGAAGCTTTTTAAAGTCCATAGAAGCCTAAAGGCTCATTAAGAAGGGTTACTATCTCTGTCTATATCGACGGGTCCATATTGGACTTAGAATTAAACTCGGGGTATATTTCGTGGGTCTTCATAATTCTTTCTTTATCCGTTTACCAAACTCATCTAGTATCTTTTAAGCGGAAGTATCAGACAAAGGAAATAAGAATATCTACGATAGGAAACAGAAAGCTATCATATTCACAGATATCTAGGTGGCTTTAATAGCTTTTTCGTCAGCAAAGATTAATTCCAAAGTAGGCAACATATGTTGGAAGTCTTTAAGATCAATGGCCACCTGCCCATAAAATGCCGACAAATTGGCCAAGTCAGGAACCTTTCTAGTCATTAGTCTAAGCAGAGGTAATACCCAGCCTGGTATTATTACTATTCCAAGAACGATCAATAAAGAGCTCAAAATATTATTTTAAGAAATATTTTAGAACAACTAAATGTTAGATGACGAACTAGTTATAGTCAAAATATGATAACACTAAGGACTTATTAAAAATCATCAATTTTGAAATCTTGAAAGTCTATCTACAAGCAGCATAACGGAGATAAGTGCATTCATATGGGGTACTAAATGGTTTAATACAACGATGAAAAAATATATTTAATATTTAAAGGACTTACGATAGTATTTATAGGCGCATCTAGTGCTAATAAAGTCCCAAACGACTACGTTCTCTACACACCCAAAAGATAACATACTCCCTCTTCGACCACAAGTCTGCGTAGTAATGTATCGATTTTATCGAAACTTTTAATTTCAACTTTGAAATTCGAAAAAAAACATAAAAAAGCTTTCTTTGAACACTAGTGTGTACGAAAATTTTGCTTACTACTTTTTGTGTGTAGATATGTACTATATATAAAGCCCGCTTGACTGTAGATGTTCAGCCATTACCTATGAACGAGACTTTCAGGTCAAAGTTTTGCTTAATTAAAAGGAAAACGTCTTTCCAAAATTTATGTGTGCGCTATAAAAATACTTTCACAGACGCAAGACAACATGCTCATTTATTTACATATACGTATATATGTTTGCGTCTGTTATGCTTTTGTGAAACCTTTGCACGCCAAACGCTGAGAAATGTGGAAATGAAGTGAACATAAATTTTTACGGCTATCATAAAAGGGTTTCTGGTGTTTATTGGGAAATTCATACTTCCTTGCCGCATCTTTATTGAATGAAATTTGCAAAGGAGCTTACGTAAGAAGATGTTGTGTGAGATAATTTCAAAGATACGAATATTTGAAAGAAGAAGATGTGTATGTGAGGACGTATGTAAGCAAAGCTTTGAAGTTTGTTGGGAGGCATCGTGGAAAATTCTAGAAAAATGTTAATATGGCCTATTTTAATTCGGATATGTACCGACCTAACTGTTTAAGTACATATGTATGGAGATATAATACCCTTAAGCTTTGTTGTGCAAAATTATAAGAACCTAAAAATGTTGAATGTAAACAAAGGGAAGCAGTCCATTCGGCTGCTGCACACAGTGTGGCGTCAGTTGAGGCACTTACTACTTAAATTGTTTTATATATACAGCTCTCTATCAAATGTTCTTGTGGTTTCACTCGAACAAAGTAACCAACGAATATTGTCTAATTTATCATTCGAAATTTTCAAGTACTGCACATATTTGGCAACACTTTGTAGCGGCAAATTCTGAGATATCGATTTTTTTTATTCATAAATTAGTTAGTAACATGTTATCTATTAAAAACGCTAAAAACTAGAAACAAAACACATCCAGTTATTGACTACAACATTTGAAAGTTAAAGAGACTTACAACATGTTCTCGATATATAATAGACTGACATATTTATAATTAGGTAATACAATATAATTCACTTCTGATTACTAAAAACATAAAAAATATGTTTAAAAAATCCCTACAAAATTAAAAAATTATTTCAAAAATTAACAAATTATAGTGGTAAGTTCCGAGTGCCCGCAGTTGTATATCCTTTCGTTATCCCACTCAATGACCTTTTAGGTTCAGAAAGATCTTGAGCAACTATGTTTTTATCGGGTTAACTCTTCTTTTCCTTGATATTATGACTTAGTCCACCCTTCAAAATGTTGTTCGAAATTAAAGTGGTCAAGCTTCGAGATATATCTTTGGTATTTTAATTAGCGTATACGTAGGGAAATATAACTATACAGTGATATGATTCAGTTAGTATATTAGTCTGAGCATCAGCAAAAGATCACAAAATAAATGTGCATATACACACATGTAGAAACCATGAAGAAAATCGTGTAGAAAGGAGTAGCAGCGACAAAATATATAAGAAACCCAGAATTATACGTTACAATATGGCAGTTGTAGCCACTTATGAAAAACTGTGTTAAGGCTCAGCGAAAATGAGCGGTTTAGTCCAGTTTAACGTCTAAAGTAATACATCGACCTCTTTGAAATAGCAAATGAGCACATTTAAGTAATATACAAACAAACGCGAATCTACATACTATATGTAAAGTAGCTACATATATATGTATACAAGCAATGATATGCTGTCAATAGTTAGGCAACAAAAACTCACAAGCACAAATGAATAAAGGCACACAACTTACTCACACTACAACAAGAGAACGCGTACAAGAAACGTAGCATATACTCAGGCGCTTTAAAATGCTACATTCTAACCCATTTTACACAGCTCAAGTGCTCGCCTTATTAATTTTTGTATGCCTCGCATTCCAGCGCTAACTTTCGCTACTTTTTTTGTTGATTATTGACTATTTTACGTTTTATACCCGAACCTCTCGCTCTCCTTCCTCTTTTCGTTTCATACAGTTTACTTTATTTGCTACGCTTACTTTATTATACTTGGCATATCATAACAGTTGGGTTTAATGCTTCTTGGAAGCTGCCTAATTTCAAGAAACATATAACCAACAACAATGTTGCGCGCACCACGTAAAAAGGACAACTATGTATGAAAGCTCGGCAGCCAACCTCAAACCGCTTAATTCTTTAAACGTCCGTTTTAAGTATGAAACTTTTTCCCTTCCTTTTTTAAATACTTGTAAGTTTAATTTTGCTCTTTTTTATTATTCTCATTAACGCGCGCAGAAATATTCAATAAAGTTGCAACTTTGCATACATATCTACACATCTATAGTACATATGAAATTTTATTTACTTTTTGGCATGGCACATTTAGCGAACGCCATGGTAGTAAGGACAAAAACGCTAATCGATATAGAAACGTCCATCTATAAACGAAACGAAAAATCAGAGAGATTGCTTGACCAATTTCAACAAAATTTTGGGGTGTGTGGTTACCCAAACATTCCCACGAGATACATTGAGAATAGGTTAAATGGGATGACAGCCCCGTCTAATTCCGCTGTTTCTCTCACTTTCATTATATAATTGAAGCATGTTCGCGAATAACGTTGTAAGCGACAGATTTGGAAATGTTCAGGAAATGAAATAAACGTTTAAAGCTTAAAGTTTTATCTATTTAGGATTTTTTTTTTATTTTTTCAATAGTAATCTGTCTATTTAGAATGAATAAATTGAAATAAAAAATTAATAAAATAGTTAAACTATTAAAAAAAACGAAATTAAACTCTTGAAATGGAAAAACGTTTTATATCCAAAATTAAATGGATGTTAGCACGTTATTCCACTATGCATAACACATAGTAGGATAGCGTTTGAAACGTTTTTCCGTCAACGTATTTGGAAAGTAAAGGTTTCAAAACCAAAAAAATTGTATTTCAGTAATACAAACAAACAAAGAAGGTTATAAACAAAACGAAAAATCTTTTATTTCAAATAAATTTAAACGATATTTCCGCAAAATGTAATTCACAACGGATATGTAGTAAATAGTATAGAGTATCAATATATGTATTGGTTTATCTTTCATGGCAACTGTTTATAAAACTGTGCATAGTTTTCTGGTAAATACGACGCCATTGCCAGAAGGTCCTTCTTCTTTTCATCACTTACTTTTATTGGATCATTCCTGAGCATTGGCAAAGTATAATTTCTGGTTTTTTTTTTGAGCGCAAATTGTAAGAAGTCCATGTTTCTGCTATATTACGCTGCTTACGCATTCTAAGTGTGTTTGGATCGTCTCTAGAAATTTGTATCCACTTTGCAGCAGTTATTTTGCACAAAGAATTTCTATATAAATTTTTGAATAGCATCTCGAAGTTTTTAAATTCATATGGAGCCATTTGATGAATCTGGAATGGATTCGAAGGCCTTGCAAAATGAATCATATGAGCTGTTGTTTTCTTTTTTTCGATAAGTGCAAAGTCCCGGTCGCATGGCAGAAAACTGTGCCCTGAAGTAAGAAATTTTTGATTCACTTCAGAAAAGTATTTGGTCAGAAGGCTGTGGCACAAAGCAATCATAGTCCAGTTGTTATTTTGTCCAACGCATCTATCGGACCATATATTCAATTTTCTAATTTGATCAGTTTCCAGAATACTGAATTTTGATGTAATGTGTTTCCAAATACATGAAGCTATTTCAGCAGCTCCTCTTTTATCAATCGTTTCGTGCCATGTGTACATATCGACCGTATTTTCTGAGATATTATGGATAGCAAAATTATAATTGGAGTACTGTCGCTGATAAAATACATCAGAATGTGTGAGATTCGGTGTGAAAATCACTTGCTGCATATCGACACATATGACTACGGTATTTTGTGAATTTTTGCCAGCGTTGGAATCATCTCGAAGTTGCGCATATACTTTATCTGCTTGCTCGTGATGAGCTGTCGCCAATTTTTGAATATTTTCAAATCGTTCCGTATTTTCAGTGGCAATCATATCAATAAAATATTTGTCACAAACCTTGCAAGTATCACTTCTTGGGAAACCTAATCGTAGTTTGTGTTCTGTATGAAAAATGTGCTTATATGTGTTGTACGAAATTTGGGTATCCGGATATTTAACTTTGTATAACTCGTACATTGTTTTAATGTTTAAATTGGGGTTAAGACAATTTTTTCGAGATGTTGAACGACCATAGTGACTTTCTTGGCTGGGAAAGCTTACTATGTGTTCATCAACGCTCAGTTTTTCCTGTTCTATGATTTTGTGGCGACGATTTTCATGTTTTCCTCGCTGATCATCAATGTTTTTCCCATATTTTACTTTTTCAACCAAAATTTGAACTCTGCGCTGCGTTATCTTCATAATTTAAAATAAAAAGTAAGGTAAAAATCAACGAAAAACAACAACAAGAAAATATTTACCTGAAATGTGTGACAAAACATTTTTTTGCACACTCTCTCTCTTTTTCCGTTTGAAAGCACCAAAAAATTAAATACTGTTGTATTTCGTATAGAACTCCCCTTTTCAACTCTTCTTCTTTTAGGCTCGCTCAATTCAAGAAGTGAGGATAGAAATAAACATTGCTCGTTATAATTTTTACTATAAAAGTTATCAAAAAGGTTCTTCATTAGTTCATTATCAAGTTTTGCACAATGGAAATTACAATGGCAATCAAAAACCTATTACAAAATAGTTCAAAATGTATATGAAATAAAAATTATGTACTTAAAACGTTTTTCCACTATACCTGCTTTGGGACATTTTTTGCAGGTATAACTTGTTTTTTTCTATTAATATAAGATTGCCCACTATTTCTTAGCTTTTTATTATTGAAATCTTTCCAATTTTCTAAATTTATTTTCCTTTTGGAGCCTCTAACACACTTATCAAGCACACCGGAACACTCACTTTTTGCCATTGTACACACAATAAATAAGTCACTTGAAACGTTATTCCACTGAGTGCTTGTATTAAAATGCGATTTGAATACGAACAAATGCAATAATATGCCTAATTTTGATTTGGATTGATAAAAGAGAGCCATTATAACAGTAATCTGCAAAAACACCAGTTTTGAAAAAATTGTCGCTTACAACGTTATTCGCGAACATGCTTCAATTAAATAAAACTTTAATAAATTTGTAATAATATTGAAATTATAGACTAAATAATTAGTAAGAAGTTTTCGGTTACTCCCGAATTTACTTATTTTTTGTTTCTTTTCCTCTTCACCGATAATTGGTGCAGTGGACGAAGTATGAATGGAATCAAAGGTCTGCGTTGTTCATAAATACAATGTATTAAAATCTAGCTTGCGCGATGTGTGAATGCACATACCATAATTAACTAATAAGAGTAGTATTAGTTGGACTTCTACAAAAAATAGTACTACCCTAATATACTTATGTAGTTACGGATGTATGCTTGCAGGTTTATTAGTATATTTTGGTTCTTTTTGTTTACCTCGACCAGTGTTTAAAGCTTTCACCATTTTTGCGTGTGCATAATTAAAAAGAATTTAGCCACTTTGACACTGCGTATTTATAATCTTAATAAGGGTTTCATTGTGCATTTTAATGTTAAAGAGGCGAATCGAGCAGATTCGGGTTTACATAAAAGCAACCTTTTCCCTGAAACCGCGGCATGCATTCACTCAAGTAGCTTTTCACGAGCTGAGGGATATATATTTATATAATTCACATACACAATATATAATACACATATACACAATATATAATACACATACACAATACACAAGCTATGTATGAAGTTCTTGTCTGGAAAGTAATAGGACTGAGTAGATTAAAAAAAATTTATTGAACTTATCGTTAGAATTCTTTACAAAATTTCAAAATAGGCTCCTTGGTTGTCGCTTTCACACAACTTCAAGTTTTCTTGGCACAATTCCACTCGCCGCAATTTCTGGTCGTCAGTGAGCACTTTTGGGACCATCTTCGTGTTCAAGTGCTCCATCACAATGAACCGCAGATTTTGATAAATTTAACATCAACGAATACTTAGTCGACGGTCTGAGTTCAAAATTTTCCGCGCACTAGTCACATTGTCGGTGTTTGTCGAAGTCGCAAGTCTCCCAGCACGGTCTTCATCAGCCACCGCTTCCCGGCACTCCAAAAAGCCCTGGTACCACTAAAACACACCACTTCTAACTAAGGCAACATCTAGGTAAGCCTGCTTTATCATACGGGTATAATATCAAACGTCCCTGTAGCAGATTTTCCGAGTTTAAAATTCATTTTATTCGCGCACCTTTGCTCAAACGGAAGCTGCATTTTCGGGTTGCACAACTCTCAGAAATACGTCACGCGAAAATGTTTGCCTTGACTGTCCAGGTGCTCGCAGAAAACTGACCAGCCCCTCGTTCGTTAGCTAGGAATGCCCTCTAGCAAATCCAGTAGGTGCGCTTACTCTCCGACAGTACAGTCACGGCAGAAGAAAATCAGTCCTATTACTTTCCGAACAACAGTTTCAGTGAAACAATTTTTCACATTGGAAGGTGTTTGATGGAAACTTTTAAACTCGGAGCAAATTTTTGGTGTCTTACTTGTAATAAACTTATTTCTAATAACTTCGTTTGAATTTTGAACTTCGAATTTATTTCGAAATTCTCTTTTTTTGGAAATTACTTGTATTTTTTATTATTTAAGGAAGTCAAAATTTTACTGCTTTTTTAAAACTTCACTTGTAAATTATACTAGTACAACGATACAAGCTCTAAAATCTTAATAGGTAATTTTTCAGAACTAAGTTACAATTTATACTAGAGTTATATTCATCAGTTGAGATGAGCATAGCTATCTTGAAGGTAATATACAAAATGTGTTCAGAAAATAACGATAATTAGGTTAACGAAACGCAAAAAGGAGGGGCACCTGCGAATTGCAAACCTTTAAAAAGTAGACTTAGCTCCGACCCTTAATAAGTTTAATGCATTTATTTTCCAAACTAGTAACCCTCTATCGTCTAGATTTACACCGAACAAACCCTAACAACCCCTTTTACGATAGTGTGAGAATAGGTGAAATTGATGAATAAACTCGGCAGCCCGCCTTATAATGTTTTTTTAAAAACTACTAGAAGTGTCAAACATATTAAATTTTATAATCGATATGGTGCAGAAAGTTGCTCTAGAAGGCTATATCTTGGAACCTACTCTACCGATATAAACCTAATTATTTACGTAACATTTTCCTGATATATATCTCGAATTTGCATGAATAGTGCTTTGGAAGTGTGCCACCTCATGACCAAAAATTGTCCAAAACTAACAGAAAACACCTCAAGCCAATAGCTACTGAATATGTGGGCTCAGTGCTATAGCTGACTTTCTATCGAAAATATCGGTCAATGTGTGAGATATATAATTAACATTTGGAGAGAAGGTTTTCATGTCAATGTATAAAATTTATTAAGTCCGGTCAATACTTCGCCTAGCACCATCATACCTAATATAACGATTTTCGAACTTCCAGAAGACTTTATATCGCATGTATTGGCCAGTATGTGAGATATCTCAATGAGAATAAGAGAGCAGGTTTTACTCATAACAAATCGGGGGAAAACTTGACGATGTAACTAATGTCACAACTTTCGAACATCCTTTCCTGACTTTAGTCTATATAGAATGACGATGGTGGGAGAAAACCCTTGATTAAACTCTGTAAGCCTCTCGTTAATTTGTGGAATGTTTACTATAGTAGTACTGACAAAAATTGATAACATCGAAAAATACTACCAACTCCCATACATTAGTTATAATTATTTTAGTTATTTTACAAGTTTTATGCCGAATATATCAGTCAGTGGTCATATAAAATTGCTTCAAATATATTCTCGAGCTTACCTGAGCAATGTCAAAAATATTACTATCAGCCTGTCCATTTCGTGTATTTAAACTACTCAGGTTGCAATAAACTTTAAAGAAATTAAATGAACAAGATTTCCCAAAAATTCTCGTGCTTTGAAGGTTGCGAGTTGCAGAAGTATTAAATGTTCGGTTACACCCAGACTTGGCAGTTCCATATTTTTTTTATAATATTGATATACATTGTGACTAAGAACTCATCTCTTCTATTACGAAATTCGGTTACATATACACAATTGTTCGATCTTATTATCTACTGAAAAATGGTAACGCGCTACTGAGGTGTACCGACTTAAGCAGCTGTTGTAGACATACAGGTCAAAAAATCGCGCTCAGATTGGCTAGTAATTAAAAAAGTCCTATGAACTTAGCAATATACATTTGTTTGAAATATGATTTACGAGGGAATTTAATTACAGTTTTCGGATGTTTTTTTGTCACAATGTACATGCGCTTGAAGTACGATACTTTTTAGATGCTATAGCCAATGTGGTTAGATTTAATTTTATGAGCTTGGGGATTTTCCTTTGTAAAAAGATATAAATTAAAGAATTTTTTAGTGAATTCTTGGTCAAAAAAAAATAACATAACGATGTCACAGCTTACATATTCGCTGCGTAACTTCCGTGTAACTTATTCCAAAAATAAACAGAACCCAAAAAGATGTCGTTTTACAAGATAGATAAAAATCGCTGAAAAAGCTAAAAACAATCCCAAAAATCGAGTTTAAAAAGCGTTTTCACGATTGGTAGAAGCGTTGGCATAAGTGCATAATATCGACGCGGGAATATTTCGAAGGCAACAACATTAATCTGTACGAATAAATAAATATTAAAAAAATCCTGATTTGGAAAAGCCTTTTCATTTCCATACAAAGTTGCATAAAATAAACTGCAATATTTGTTTATTGAAAAAGGTTTTCGATCTGCTCTCTTCGGTATGCTTAAAGCTTAGTCTCTTGTTGAAAGATTTACATAAAAGACGGTATCTTTTTAAAATGACGCACATAACTGCTGGATATTGTATCCATATTCGCGTTATTTGCAGTAATTTTAAATTCAACAATCACGTTTACAGATTTTTACTGCTGCCGTTTAGGGAAAATGATATATTAGGCCCCTCCAACATTCACTTTTTAATTAACACTTCAGACAATTAGTGACATATCTTAAAAAAATTGGGTAATAAATACACGAAATCGAAATAAAAAAGTGGTTCTTCTTCTTCTTAATTGGCGTAGACACCGCTTATGCGATTATAGCCGAGTTAACAACAGCGTGCCACTCGTTTCTTCTTTTCGCTACGTGGCGCCAATTGGATATTCCAAGCGTAGCCGGGTCTTTCTCCACTTGGTCCTTCCAACGGAGTGCAGGTCTTCCTCTTCCTCTGCTTCCCCTGGCGGGTACTGCATCTTATACTTTCAGAGCAGTTGTCCATCCGGACAACATGACCTAGCCAGCGTAGCCGCTGTCTTTTAATTCGCTGAACTATGTCAATGTCGTCGTATATCTCGTACAGATCATCGTTCCATCGAATGCGATATTCGCCGCGGCCAACGCGCAAAGCACCATAAATCTTTCGCAGAACCTTTCTCTCGAAAACTTATAGTTGTTGCCATCAGTTGTTGACATCGTCCAAGCCGCTGCACCGTATAGCAGGACGGAAATTATGAGTGACCTATGAGTTGGATTATGGTTTTTGTTTTTTTTTGATTTTTGCTCGTCGAGAGAGGACTTCACTTCTCAATTGCCTACTTTAGATTTGGATTTGGATTTTCAGGCTGACATTGTTGGTGGTGTTTACGCTGGTTCCAAAATCTACGACTTCAAAGTTATGACTGTCAACAGTGCGTGAGTGCCAAGTCGCGAGTGCGATGACTGTGTGTTTGATGACAGGAGATATTTTGTTTTGCCCTCGTTCACTGCCAGACCCATTTTTTTTGCTTCCTTGTCCAGTATGGAGAAAGCAGAACTAAAGGCGTGAGTGTTGAGGCCGATGATATTGATACGCCATACGCCAGCAGTTGTATTTAGTTCTGCAGCTCCAACTATTTTCTCCAGAAGCAGGTTGAAGAAGTCGCACGAAAGAGAATCGCCTTGTCTGAAACCTCGTTTGGTATCGAAGGGCTCGGAGAGGTCCTTCCCGATTCTGACGGAGCTTTTAGTGTTGCTCAACATCAGCTTACACAGCCGTATTCGTTTTGCGAGGATACCAAATTCAGACATCGCGTCATAAAGGCAGCACTTTTCAGTGCTGTCGAAAGCAGCTTTGAAATCAACGAAGAGGTGGTGTGTGTCGATTCTGCTTTCACGGGTCTTTTCCAAGATTTGGCGCATGGTGAATATCTGGTCGGTTGTCGATTTTCCAGGTCTAAAGCCACATTAAGTTCCAATCAGTTTGTTGACGGTGGGCTTTAAAAGTGGCTCACATCCTTTTTGATTATGTCAATGGGCTATTAAGTTTTAAATTTACTCAAATACAAAAATTCACCGAAATGAGTGCCGCAGTATGCATCGCGAGCAATCAAATAAGCAACTCTACACACATTTATAAACGGTAACTAGAAACTTGTAAATTACACAGATTTTACTGATATTTCTGGGCATTTCACATACTCACGCTTTCATTTAAAAATACATTAACATACATTCCCACCCATTTATACACCACCATAACGTGACACGGCTTATACCTAGCCATTGCGTATATGCGACATGCAATTTGTATGCCTAAAAACTGGCAGAGGGAACGCTATGGGCTGGTAATGGTAAATGCCAAACCGAAAGTTGAGCCAGCGTAGGTAGAAAAAACAAAAAAATTATGCCCGGACGAAGGCGAGTTGCGTCAAAGTGAAGCCTAACAACCCACACAAACACTTCAATCAGTCGATAAGTAAAAATGAAAATTGCAAGGCTGACAGCTTCGAAATTTCTCACACAATCTATACACTCATATATACATATATACTATTTTTTGCTGTTATACACTTTACTGTTGCTTTTGTGTGGCAACTATTCTTCTTTCCGTGTTTTTTAATTTCGCATAACGCCAATTCCAGCTGCAGTATCTTGGCGAAGGATTTGACTGTCCAGTGGTCTCAAATGCACAAAAACACTCGTACACCCTCATGTTGGCTAATATACGCTACACTCTTTTGGATACAAACTTGCAGAGCGGTAGATTGTTCTTGTCGTGTCAAGGAGTATAGTGGTTTGCTGAGCTCCCAATTTCAGACAGATAGAACTACCAGGGCTTTACCACATTTTGGTTTGGCAAAATTTCCTGCCACCAATATTTATTAGTGCAAATTCGGTTCTGAGTATTGTGGATATTGTGGCGGCGGCGGTGATTGCAATTTAAAATAGCCATTTTTGATATTAGGAAAAAAGAAGAAGGAGTATATTTTGTCCGTACGGACAAAAAGCCAGGAAAGACATTTTTCACAAGTTTTTCTTGAAGAAATTGTTCACCAGCAAAATAATTTGCCATATAAAGGAAACAACATTTTTCTTCCATTGGCCAAAGCAAGCTACTGGTGGGCAATCACTTCTTTTAGCCAAAGTGCGTGATTGGCATTAAACAATTCAGAATTTGACCCACCTTAAATACAATCTCCATCTTGCGCCTTCAAAGATTCTTGAGAAACCAGAAAAATCTAACTAAATTTTCTAAGAAAATTCACTGTAGACAGTCTAAAAACGTATGTGGTCGAAAGGGATTATTTACGAGCGACTTAGACTTATTTTTATTGGAATAAGGACTTCTAAATTCGATACAACTGGTACTTTGGTTTCAGGTTCCACTCTGCTCTAAGCATTAGCCTCGTATGGGGCACGTTTAGTTATTGAAGTAATTTGTTTATCTATCTTCAAATATCCTGTGTTGTGTCAAAGTTATAGTATGGATCAAATCCATCATACACAATTCTAAGAGTATTAAATGGACTACTGGATAGTAGTTGACATATTCTATTCAAGCCTTTTGCGTTAGCAATGTTCAAAAACAACCAAGAACCAAGTTTTCTTGCAAGAGCTGATGGTAATTAATTTCTTTAACATTTCTAGCAACCAAGGCCAATTTTCCAACACCATGTACATCTGACAACTTATTACTGAAATATTGAAAAATATTCCATCCTCTTTGATCCGGGATTTGTGCAGTTAAGTCCTTTTGTTTTTGGTGCACTTTTTTGTCAGTAGTGGGTTTTTGGCAAGTTGACGCTTTGAATATACAACATTATGACCATAACCGGTGGAAAATATATTCTACTACAAACCACAATACCCACTTCTTCTGATTGACAAAAATATGTAAACAACAACAATAATGCACCACCGCTGTGGCTAAGTGGAATGCATTGATCGTGTTAGTCCAAGATTGCCGCAAGGAAAGTGAGCACTCGCTGCTTCTAGGTGTTATTTTACCAAACATTAGTACCGAAATTTACTACACACGCCTGGGCAACAAAAACTGTTGAGAGAATTGTGTAGAGAGAATTTTATGGATAATAGCTACGTCGAGTAGAGCACACCGAGCACTCCGCTTGGGATGTTATTTCCAGAATAAAAGTGAAAGGTGGAACTTTTTACTCTGCTCATGTTCCACACCAGCGCCCACAGATACTCACGAGGGTGGTCCGTTAAGTACGTATATAGTGTACAAGACACAACAATACTTTGAAAAATGGCAATTTATTTTTTAAAATATGTCTCTTTTATCTCGATAAGTTTGGCCTAATGATTCTTCAACTATTACTATTTTTATTAAATATGGAAATAAAGCGAAGTCTACCTCATTGCCAAAATATGGTGCTGGCCTTACCCTTCTCTAGACAGTTTATACATACTATACATAATGCATCTTAGAAATGGTTGGCATTCATTATACGGCAGTTCACATTCTTTGGCGGAGATTTGCCAGGAAAATACAACGTTTCCTTTCGTCACGCAACAGGGACATGTTCTAAATACAGTTAAAACTAGCAAAGGGGTTCGATTCGTCAGAATCGGTACTAAAGATCTGTTGCGGTATTAGGGCTGTCGAACTATGAACCTTTGAAATTATCGGAGTCTGCTTATATATACTGCATTATCAGTGTAAAGTAAAGCTTTTTGCTCGCTTATCCGCTTGTATGCTGAAAACAAACCCGTTGAATGTGAAGCGTTTTGATGGCAACAGTGGTGACGGTGGACAAGTGGGCAGGAGTTGACATTAGGCGTACGTATATTAGACGATGTTGGTGCGTCCTATTCACTGCTTTTCATTCACATAGCGTTACGATTTTCCGCTTTTTTTAACTTTTTGGTTGTTGTTATGTGCACAGCGTGCGGTTTTTATTGCTGCACTGCTGCAGTTGACGAGCCAAAAATTCAAATTACCATCGAGAAATGTGAGTTTGCCTCACATGTCGTTTGGTCGTTCAGTTGCCCGCCTCGAAACGTGCAAGGATGTAATTAGGTTCTGCGCTGTTTGTGTTTATATATCTGCACACATACACACACATATGTATAAATACTCATTTGCAATTACGCGGGAGTTGTTATGTTTGTGTAGGTCTGACGTTGCCTGTTATGGGAAAAGTGCATTGCGGCAGCGCTTGTTTGTTGTTTCTGACTATCCGAATACGGCAACAGACTACCGCCAAAACTGATGCTGCTCCAATACCGCAGAGTTTCCTAAAGCTACATATAGTCAAAATTATGTAAGAATGCAGTACATAAGTCTTATAAAGAAAACCGCGAAATTTCAGAATGACCAAAATAAAGGTTTTGGACAGTTTCATCAAATGAAATTGTTGATACGAATTTTAATAACTCTTCTAATAAGATTGTAAGTCCTTAAAAAACTAGAACCCAATGATTCAGCTTGGATGGCAAGCTACCAAGGCAACATATAGTCAAAACAAGAAAAAACGTTAACTTCCACCGAAGCTAATATATCCTTCACAGGTGCATTTCTTTTAGTAACTATGTGTTCAGTTTATACGGAAGCTATATGCTATAGTAATCCGATCTGAAGAATTTTTTCGGAGTAACCGTTGTCAAATTTCGTGAAGATACCACGTCAAATGTGAAAGTGTTCCATACAAGACCTTGATTCCGATCGTTCGGTTTGTATGGCAGCTATATGCTATAGTAAGCCGATCTGAACAATTTTTTCGGAGATTACATTGTTGCCTTGGAAAATAATCTATACCAAATTTTGTGAATATATCTTGTCAAGAAGTTTTTTCCGATCGTTCAGTTCGTATGGCAGCTATATGCTATAGTTAACTGATCCGAACAATTTCTTCGGAGATTACACTGTTGCTTTAGAAAATAATCCATACCAAATTTCGTGAATATATCTTGTCAAGTGCGAAAGTTTTTCATACAAGTCCTTGATTCCGATCGTTCGGTTTGCATGGCAGCTATATGCTATAGTAAGCCGATGTGAACAATTTCTTCGGAGATTACATTGCTGCCCTAGAAAATAACCTGTGCCAACTTTTGTGAAGATACATTGTCAAATCGTTCAGTTTGTATGACAGCTATATGTTATTAAATTTCAAAACGATATTTTAAAAACTGAGGGACTACTTCGTATATATACAGACAGACGGATAACGTAAGAATCAACATCTCAAAAACTGAGAGGCTTTTCTTTTTTATTGGCACAGACAACGTTTACGCGGTTATAGTCGATTTAACAACATCGCACTATCTCAATGTCACCGTATATGACGTACAACTGATCGTTCCATCGACTGCGGTATTCACCGTTGCGTATGCGCAGGAGAACATAAACCTTCCGCAAAACTTTTTTCTCAAACACACTTAGGTTGGAGTCATCGGGCTGAAAGCATTTTCATCCATATTTTGCAAAGAAGCTGATGCATGCACCTCATCAGTTCTTCGAAGCCGTAATTGAATAGCCTCGGGGGTAATCCATAGGACCCTCTCTCTTTGTTGTTCTGCAGACGTTTAATTGCTATTAAAACCTTATCAAAGTCCTTTTATAATGTCAGTATACTCTGAACATTAGCCACTGAATCACTAATGTGGTCGTTTCCTTTTTTTCTACATATGCATCTTGCCTCCCTCAATATCTCTCAATATCCCCAAACTCAGCGCATAACCCCGTTAGAAGTGTAGTTTAAAGTTTGTTCACATTTATATAGCAAGCTGCTTGTTTCAAGACCGAGACCCACTCACAACCGCATCTTTGGTTAAGCAGTCGCTGCAATTAGACTTCAGCAAAGCCTTAAACCTAATATACTCGTATCTAAGTGATTCCACTGAAGCTTCCTTATTTTCAGCCGTACCGAGTTGGCTACCAAATATTATACAAGTGTTTCTCAAGTTTCCAGGGTGCACGGCGAGGACGCAAGCGTAGAAATTGACAGAAGCATGTCTTTACCCCATTACATTCTATCATATACTGAGGGACTAGTTCACGTATATACAATCGCTAATTCGACTCACGATTTATATATGTATGTGTATACTTTATAGAGAGTCCAGCATTGGCTACTGGGTGTTATAGACTTCGTGGTAAACTTAATGTACCCTAGCCAGGGTATGAAAATCAGAAAGAACTATTAAACACTACAAGTCACACCTGGCATTTGTATGAGTAGTTTAGTTCAATTAAATTTATTTGTGCAGATGAGATTCCAGAAACAGATCTTCGACCATATTCAAGAAGACTAATATTAAATCATGTATGATTTACCATATGGTCATTCAGAGGTACATTTTCCTGCTCCTATTTCCCAGAGAAATGGAATTATTTTTCAAGAGCATGTTTAATAATTAAATGCTAAATTTTAAGCTTAGATTGAGTAGGGTATTCTAATTTAACCATCTCTTGGCAACAACACATCTTGTACCTTTTACATATTTACACTTGGATGTGCGTTTATTTCCAGCAGCATACGCACCAAAACTCACATTAGCATGTTTATGGTATGAGAATGCAAGCACTTGTACAGTTTGGCATTTGCCATTGGCACAATTTTCACAAAATGTTGCAGAACTGCCATTGTTAGTATATTGTTCATATCCTTGCTGAAATACAACTATTTCGTAGAAAAGAAGAAGGCAAATAAAAAAGATAATAAAGGAAAAGTAATAAATGCACTTACATATGTGGTATTTAGTTTGTTTGTGTGATGAAATCGCAGGAGGAGCAATTTGCTAGAGCTGCAGGAGTGGTTGTTAACTGGAAACGCTTATATCCGTCGCCGAGTTGAAGGTTTATTTGAAGCATTCTTAAACTGCTTAAATGGGTTAAACATTAGTAATTTCGGCTCACATTGTAATATGTACTTACTCAAACAGTTGCACTTTGTAGATTAGTTTAGTTACACATATGTACAAACATGTAAGTGCGCTCGCAAAAGGTTAACAGAGCTCAAGATATTAACCATAATAGCCTTTAACAAATATGTATTACCGCATGGCGTTTGAAAACTTATTTTTTTAAACACGCAGTTAAAGCGTCAAAAGGTCTCTGTGGACTATTTGAGGCTACTTGTAAGTATAATATTTCCCAGTAAATAACCTCTTTCACCGATTCTAGACCACTAAAACAATTCATGTTCGGTAGACTTGACTCGTTCGAGTATTTCGACTGGTGACTGGTTAATGATATCCGTGATGTTTTGCTCCAAGACCTAAATCGAAGCGGGATTGTTCGCATAGACTTTAGATTTTACATATTCTTACAGAAAAAAGTATGATGTTACATAATCTTGGCGGCCAATCGACCGGCCCAAAACGTGTTGAAATCAAATGTCACCTAGATCACGAGATATCATAGTGCGATTACGGTCGCTATTGACAGTTGCGTTCTCACCGGCATCATTCTTGAAGAAATATAGACCGATGATTCCACCGGCTCACAAACCACATCAAACCGCTGTTTTTTTCTATATGAAATGACAGCTATTGAATCTTTTCAAATTGTTCTTCGTCGCAAGTGTGGCAATTTTGCTATGTAACAGCTTGACACGAGCTGTGTGTGGTCTGTCAACAAAAGGCTATTCAAAAAAGTTCATCTACTGAATCACCCGTTATAATATATACATATATTATCTTCCATCCGTTTTTAAGATAAAGATAAATGTATGTTTCGGTACACTTTTTTCAGTAATGTGCTAATAGATAGTTTAATGTCTTGTTGTTGTAATTTGAGTATATAATGCATTTGCAATGTTTTTGTTTTATTTCCTCTTTCTTTGCAAATGTAAATCAACGTTACGAACCAGAAGTGCAAAATCCAGGAGGTTTTATTTGTAGCAAGGTGTTAATTAAATGTAATTTACCGTCGTTTGTTAAGGAGCACATAACAGTAACATCATGGCTGCAGGGACCGAATTTCAATATACATCGCTAAAAGGAGGTGAGTAGGAAAAATAAATTTGCTTATTCAAAAATGCAGTAAAGTCTCAATAAGAGAAGTCATACATACAATAAATGATAATTAACCGCAATTATTCGTTATCGATAAAAAAGCTCACAACGTGAATGTGAAGAACCGTTACTAGTAAATCATCTCTAAAATCAGCCTGAAACATATTTGTTTGGGAATTGCCCAAAAGGTTTATCAGTATCCGCTCGTGCGTTACAGAATAATATAGGTTCAAACATTATTCGCCTTACCCAATCCCATTAAAAGTACCTAACAGAGATTACGTGTTCCTTCGTGGATATATTGTTTCGATAAGTTTGCTCTTTTTGGGCATTCAAGAAAAATATGTTGGCTTTTGCGTGTGCCACGATAGCCTTGAGTTTACATTGCAGCGGGTAGTTATTTTTTTTTTTCTAGGGAAGTTGGTAACCTGTTAGTGAAAATATGCTCTGTAATTAATTTATCGGTAATCAGCATAGGTCATTGACCTCAAGGCCGCAAAAGTTTTAAAATTCCAACAACTTTAGAATTTCCAAAAAAAAAGGAGTCAAACTACTGTCAAAATTTAGCCTACGCAACTATTTGCTTTTCATTAGTCTAGAAAAACATATGTACGTGGATTTAGTGAAGCACGCCGAAGCAAGAGCGCCATCCACAAAAGCACAACCAGCCAGCAGTAGTCAACAGCCGGTTTCCTCTTCCTCGCTACAGCTTCAGACTTCCATCTCTCGCACTACGAGATTTGAAAGTTTGGAGTTTCAGTATGGAATACCCGCACCGACCAAGAGCTTATTCGGCCTTCGACCATCCTTCTTTGAGCCAGCTCGTTGCACATAAAATCCTTGTTGAAAACTTTATAATTATTATTTGCCACAACCGACCAAAGCTATTTAAATACCGAATCACATGTGTGTGACCTGTGTCATTAGGAATGCATATGTGGTGAGCGTGTGTAGTTGTAGTTAAGTAAATATAATAAATATAGTGGAAAAAGTTAGACAACAAATCAAAAAATAAAGCAGCACTAAAATAAAATAAACGAATGCATTTTTCCACACCACATTTCCGCTGTACCTCAACCTTTTTGCCAATTTCGTTTTATCGCTTCTTTGTACAAGAAAAATCGTATGCTACCGATCGGCGAACGTCTGGTGTACAACATCACTTGCACCGACGCGCACAAATTTTATCGCTGCTGCTCCCATTACAAGCTGACGCAGGACTTCGTTGTGAGCAGCAATATGGGAAAAATTCAATTGACTGGTAAGTGAACTGCAGCAAAAAGAATGCTAACAACAAATAGTGACTATCGCATCGCTAAAGCCATCCACGTTTGATCTCACTTTACGGCATTTAGTTTGTTGATAGTCAAGCATGTATATTTTAGTTGCGTGTTTTACGTATTAAACGTTTGAGACAAGAATGGCGTAACTCAAGAACAGAAATATACATTTTTTGTTATATTAAATCAATAATATTACAGATAGCATTCGTGAATTTCGTAAACAGAATTTTGAATTTAGCTAAAGAAATTTGTCGAAATTACGTCATTTCTCGCCAATAATCATTTGATTTTACCACTGTTTTAAATTTTATTTCATACAGTGTTGTGCAAAATATCGATACTGTTTCATTTCAATTTGAATAGAGTTAGTTTAATTTGGTGCGGTTTCAGTTACCAACAGAGATCTGTTAAATATCTTGCCCAATCGAAGGGTATTTGAAGTGTGTAATCTCTTCCCATTTGCTCTACTACAAAAGGCTTTATAGATTTATCTTTGTCTTCGACGCCGGTTATTTTCAGCAACTACAACTTTTATATTCTTGCAACCTGTTGCTACAGAGTATTATGACTTTGTTCACCTAATGGTTGCACGCATTACCTAAAACTAAACGAGATCGATATAGGATTACACAAGTATATACATATACAGGTGTCCGTCCAAGCTGTAACTTGAATTAAAATTTAGATATCTCGATGAACTTCCTTACTACAAAAAATTTCGAGTTCGTAGATGGGCGTAATCGGGCCACTGCTACGTCCGCAAATCACCATTTACCGAAAACATATGAAGTAGCATAACTAAGCACTAAATTAAGATATAAAGCTGATATTAAAGTTTTACGACTAAGACGGTATGAAAGAGCATAATGGGAGCCAGCATGGAAATTGGACGATGAGCGTGGCACCGCTCACTTTCTGGTGAAATCCCATATCTCAGGAAGAAGAGTTCTCTCGAGGGTTCCAAGTGTGTACCATCTCGGTTCGTCCACGTTCATGTTTCTGCACCGTATAACTGAACAGAAATTATAAGATATTTATAAAGCGTAAATTTTGTTCATTGAGATAAGGATCTGCTTCACAATTGCCTACTAATCCTAGAGTAGCACCCGCTTGTGAAAGTTAATCTGTTCTTAATATTCCGGCTTAGATTGTGTGTTGAATTTATGTTGGTTCCGAGATATACGAAGTCCTTCACTTCTAATTACTAGTTTTCAACGTAGTTTTCAGGGAAGGAATCGGCGGTCTCCACAACACGATTATCGTTTGCTTTTTTTCTTGGCCAACGCTGATTCTTTTGTTAAGGCCTAGTTATGATGTCAAAATCATCTTCGTAATGTGGCGCGTATCACTTTAAAGGAGTTACACTCGCGCACATGGAGAGTCAGTACAAACACATTCGCGCGACGTGTTTCTGTGTGTTGTGGTGTGTTTCGGTGGTACCAGTCCTTTTTGGAGGGCCGGGAGAGGTCGCTGATGAAGACCGCGCTGGGAGACCTGCGACTTCGACAAACACCGACAATATGACTGGTGTGCGCAAAGTTTGGAAATCAGACCGTCAACTAAGTAATGGTTTGATTACCGAGATGTTAAATTTATCAAAATCTGTGGTTCATGACATGAACTGTTCACTGATGACCAGAACTTGTGAAAGATGGAGATGTGCCAAAAAAATTCGAACCTGTGTGAATTTTTGAATAACGTTATCACAGGTCCCCTCGGACTTTCTTTGTTTCCTTGCCTGGAAAGGCCGATGTAAAGCAAACGACAGAGGATATCCAAGTAGCATGCACCTCGGCTCTCAAGGCTATTACGGAGACGCCTTCAATGCTTGGAAATCCATCTGGCAACGCTGCATCGACGCAGAAGGAGCCTATTTTGAAAGTTGTTAAAGAAGTGTAATGATTGGTTCAATAAAATTTTTAAATCGACTCAGTCCTATTACTTTCCGGATAAAGCCTGTACGTTTAATTTATACATTTACATATATGTTTAAAGAGAGAAAACTACAGATGTCAGAAGATCCGTCTTTGAGCAAAATTATCAAAAGTACGATAGTTTCTCTTTACTTCAACTTCTGCTGCTCTTTTTGATTTTATTTAAATATTATAGCTTTGTCTTTTGTAGAAGGGAGTTGTACATGAAATAACAGCAGGATGAAGTCCATATATTGCTGCGTATACCTTCTTGAGGTTTCAAAGTTATGAACCCTGTATTATTATTTTTAAGTTCCTCGCTCCAATTTTTTGACGTAGAGCAATTTTCGTTGATCGTGCGATATTTCGAATCTTTTAGGCTTGGGTTTTTGCATATTGTAAATTTTGCCTGTGTCTGAACAATATAACTCAGTATGGGAATGGAAACTGACTACTGATACCACCTGATTAGCATGTTACTAATTTCCGTGGTGACAACAAGCTTCGCCGATCGTATGTGGGTTTTATAATGTTGCGGTGTGTTAATTACATCGTCAAATTAATTAGCGAAAGCTTCGAAGCTAAAAGCCAAGCGCACACCAGACGTGAAGATTGCAGTAAGTATGCGCTTGAGGTCCTTGAGAACTCAAAAGTGCGCACAAGCGCAAATAAATAATAACTATTCAATTGTGGTTGTTACTGGGAGTACATTCATATGTAATTTCCGTTAATTTCTCTTTCGTTTGCACCTGAGTTCCTTGCAACATTTTTGTTTTTGTAGTAATTGTTGGTAACTGCTTTCTATAAGCAAGTGTATCCTTGATATCCCGTTGTAATATTTTTGTGATTTAACACTATCCCTCCCTTCTTTCTCTTTTTGTACTCCACAGAAATGCGTGAACTTGTGCCGCCCATTATGAAAGAGAAGGCCACAAGCGTGTTACGTGCTCGTCAGGGCGATCCCGTTGTTGTGCCATGCGTGGCGTACGAGGCTTGTCTATCGGTAATTATTGCATATTAATCATTTAACCCTTGCTTAAATTTCACCTGCAACGCTTAATGTATGTGCCACAATATGTTGAATGAAAATATTTAAATTTCTACTGAGTTGAAATGAAATAAAAATCCGATTTTTCTTCGGTAATATAAAGACAATGTGATAAACGCAACTTATACGTATGCCGATACAAGGAAGCGTTTAGAAACTCAGTGATTTAGTGAGTCTTCATTGTCAATTGAATTTATACTGTTCGATCTCACCAAAGCATAATCAGTTTCATTATTAATACTAGAAATCTCGGAAATTAGTTAGTTATTCGGGGTCAGTGAGCATTGACATGCCCTTCACAAAATTTTAGTCTTGAATCAAGTCTACTTTCATGAATGTTAATCCAATTCAAATATTTTTATAAAGTGAAATAAATCAGTCCTCAATCAACTAGCACACATTCATCCACCAATTAAGTCTAAAGGAACTCCAACTGCGAACATAACAAGTAGTATAGATAAGATTAGATGGTTGATCCGCTACATGATGGCAGTAACACACCTAGAGTGTTATGTACAGTTCTTTCTAAAGCCAGATGAAAAAATCCTTTAATTGGACGTCAGCTATCGGCGAAGCGCTCAGAACCTGTCATAAATCTACTTAGATGCTTTAGTTATATTCCGACTACTTCACTTGGATTTTAAAAATATGAAGTCCGAGATAATATTGCCTTGTTGAACTATACGTGAGATAATTCTATATCATCTACTTCCAATTAGTTGTTGCAACTGGCATCTGATAAGAGTTGTAATCGTACTGTATTAATGCTGATCGGAAGTGTTTAGTTAAAACTTTACCAGTTACCAAAACGTGTGTGCGAAGCTTATGGGTCTGGTTGTGAAGATTCCATTAAAGAAGAATACGAAAACTTTTCTGTGTGCAATGCATTCACTGGACTTCTTACGACTTACGCTAAACCAGAATTGCGACTACACAGCTGCTAATAGTTTCACAACGCTTGCTCAGTATTTAATACGAACGAACCACAGGGAACGGAATTCCCTTTCTACAGTTAGGAAAACAGAAGTACCTTCCCTATCAATCTTATCAGCCGTGAAGTTTCTTGTAATACCGCCAAGACCATTCATCCAAACCAGTCTAATCGTGTAGTAACTCAATACACAAGACAAGTAGTCTAGACATCCTTTTACTAGTCTTGAACGTACTGTCAGCGAGCTCAAAACTAATATCGCTGCTCTACCGTCGGAATGGAAGAAGGTGTTTGCACTTCGGAGCAATAGATCTACTGCTTATTTTATGGCAACCTTACAGTGATATGGAAGCCTAACAATGCAGCTCATGGATAGTTCTTGACGGTGTACTACCACCCCAATATTTGATATGGAGATGTCACCTAACACCAGCTATCTACATACTATCATTTCTGAAACTACAAAGAAAAACCTATGTAAAGATACCTCATGTGAAAAATGAATTTGAAGATAAATAAAGAGAGCTGTGCGAACAATAAGAATTTGAGTCTTCAATATTTTGACAAGCTTTTTGAAATACAAGTAGTATGTAGAAATTCACTAGACATACCAAATAATAGATAATGCCGAATGAATTGCCGCAAAAGAAAAGGCAAGAGAAACTTCTGCGGTGCATTTTATAAATTACACAGATACAATGGTTTTAGTGCCATGAGTTTCTGTTTAATTTTAATGTTGCATTTTGATGCTGAAACTGTGGTTGAAGAACTCAGAGTTTGATGCAAATTTTCCATATTTTTAATAAGTTCAAAGTTTAATGTAAAATTTCATGCGAAAGATGTTTTAAGAAACTTTGATTTCAAGGAAACCTTTTGGGACTAAACTATTAAAGGAGCTACTATATGTTATGCTAAATGGGCAGTTAACTCGAGTTCTGCGATAAAATGTGAACTTATTAAAAAGGTACGACAGTGCAAGTGATGAGTGATCGAAGATATATTCTCTTTACTTTTATATTTAAAATACCCTATTTCCTTTTTGAGAAATGAAAGGCAATTAAAATTAATGTAAAAACTGGGGATAATTAAAATTGACAAAATTTAAATTAATGTGGGGAGTTCAGAGTTTAACATGAAAATGGAAGCAGAAATATGAGAAATATGCAGACACAAATGTTGCCACCTACGCTTACATAACACACAAAGCAATGTATGTATGTGACGAAATGTTTGCAAGGGAATGTCGTGCATATTTGCGTACAAGCTGGACAGCAAACCAAGCCAAGCTAAGACAAACGACCAGCAAGAGGAGCAAGGAGGGAAAGTAACACACGTAACTGCTACAACTATCCCGTTAAACGCTGGAACCGGGGAAACCGATTGTGCCAAGCAAAACACAAAGAGAAAATGTAAAAGGCAGAAAATTAAGAAGTAGAAAACCTAAAAGCCAGAACGACATACTATATACAAACAACAACAAAAGAAGGAGAAAAAACGACCCAAGTAAAGAGAAAAATAAAAAAATCTAGAAAATGTGAGATTTTATGCGGTCATATGCGTACCGGAAAGAAAATCAAGCAACAGTGGAAATATTAAAGCGAGCCTATTGGTCTGGGAAAAGTGAGCGCTACTACATTTATTATTTGTGATAATATGTGTTGAGACAGTTTGTCCATGTACACAATCTCATATATGTATGCCCATATTACTGTTGATATGCTCGAGTACATTGACATGCAGTATTTTAATTTGCCTCGGCAAGCAGGATGCCGGCAACAATATACGTCTATAATAGCGACCCCCACATACATTGGCATTACCAACGATACGTGATTTTCTCACATCATACCAAATAGTGGTCAGTGTAAATACGTAAAATAACTGATTCTGCATATCGTAACAGGAAGACTCCCAATTTTATATAATTGTTTTGTAAATGAGATCTTGTCCTGTGAAACTTAGATAAAGTTTTTCTTTCTCAAATGAAATTAAACACATTTATATCCGAAAGATATGGACAGAACAATTTCTTTTTCTGTTAGCGCAGACATAGCACAACATAGAAAATCTTCAACCGACACGTTAAAACTCTGTCATCCGATATAAATTTTGATATTCATATATTAGGTTTACGGAGCCTAAGGGTAAAATTGTCTTGGTTTTTTAGAACTTAGCATTGGCGGAAAAATATATCTCTGAATTTCGTTCTCTGCGCTTAAATGAGATAAGTCACAAAAACAGACGAATTGATTCCGAAATTCTTATATTAGGCGCATGGGAAGTCGACCGAAAAGTTCGAAAATATTTTCATTAGGCCTATGCTATGATTTTATTTTTAATAGTTAGGCGCAACATTACCAAAAAAAGACGCCTCTTAACGTTCAATGTCCACTCTTACTAACGATTAACCATCAGATATCTTACTGGCATTGTTGGAATATCGGAAGGACTAGTGAGTACCGCTTCAAAAGCTCATTTGGGTCTTAGGAAAGAGAAAGCAAGAAATTATTTTCGAAAAACAGGGTTACATTAACTTATGCGAAACAATGCTTTCCTACTATCAGGATGACATGACACATATTATTACTGGCGATGAGAGGACATATTATTACTGGCATGGATGACATGACACATATATTACTTGAATCAATGCTTAGGAGTCGAAAATTGAAGACTAGTCGACCGAATATCGTGACAGTTTTCTTCGATTATCGAGGTATGGTGCACTTCGAATTCCTTCCGACTGGGAACAAGAAGATAATTTGAGGTTTGCCGGAAGCTATTCGCAAAAATAGGCCGATATTATGGGCCGATAACTCTTGATTTTCGAACCAAGATAAAGCATACATTCTTCTGAATTGTGGCCATTCAGCAAACTCAAACGATTGCTCCGGGAAACCCTTTTAGGTCAATTGAAGACAGTAAATGTGAATCGCAACGCGCTCTGAAGGCTATTACGGAAACTGACCTTTGACGAATGTTACGACGATTAGAAAAAGCGTTAGCACAAGTGTTTTGGGGCCTATGGGGATTTTTTTGAAGAGGACGATATAGATTTTGAAGAAGTAATTAAGAATTTTAAAATTTTGAACAAAGTCTTACTATTTTTTGCTCATATCAGTACTATACGCTTTTAAAATATGTTTGAAGGCTTTACAACTAATTTAGGGTTACAAAAGTTGCTTTGGAAACATACCCTACCCACTTAATGGCTCATTAAGCTAAGTAATTACCCAGAAACTTAAACACTTTACGAAGGTCTTCACGAATACAAAACTTCGCTGACAAATAAATATTCTACATAAAAAGAGTTTAGGAAAGAAAACTAAAAGTTTTTCATAGCCTCTGCATTTGCCAAACATAATAAATAGTTCACATATTTCAACATACTGCAAATTACTTACAGCTGGCATATGAAACAACCAAACAACGAGGAGTCCATACAGCACTTGCTGGCGACAGAAGGCAGCGAAACTTTCCTTAGATTTGCAGCATTTCGGGCTTCCCAAAACAGAGTGTTCTTTGGCTGAAGGATGGGTAGCCACTGTGTTCAGACGCACGCGCGCGTCCGTCTACTTTCCACAGAGCACATGCGCATTACGTACCATTAAGCCACAGCGGAGTTGCGACTAGGAGGTGAGTGGAATGCTAGTTATGGCAATTACTTTATTTTATTTCATAATTGTAATTAAGCTTTGTTTAAAAGTGTGAGTGCAATATTCAAAGGGCTGGGTAAAAAAGATAATAAATGGAAAAATAGGAAAACGTTGTAGTACATATTTGTATACCTAATGAATAATTTAGCCAAGTAATTAGGAGTTGTATCTGGTGATAAAGAACTTCACCGCCTCTACTCTTAAATCACTAGCACACCGAAATATAGTATATGGAAATAATATAACTTAAACGTATGATCTTAGATCTGAGACGTATGATCCTTCTATAAGTAGGAGCTAATCTCACTTGAAACGAATTGTGGAAATCCCACTTCCTACTTCATGCCGGATGCGAACCTATTGAGCTAAAATTCTGAACAAATCCGTATTCTTAACTTAAAGAACATGGACCTAATACGTGTTTCAGGTTCGGATAAGTCTTATGTGTTTTGTTAATAATATTTTATATAATACTTATATAGCTGATAACATAATTTTCTTGCAAAGGTGACACCACAACTAATCTACAAATTCATTGAACAGACTATACTAACCGGACCGTCAGTTTCGCTGAAGTGCAGCGCCAGTGGCAATCCAACACCGAAAATTGTCTGGCACTTGGATGGATTTCCGCTACCAAATGTGAGTATGGCAACCCTACTCATATATTTAACCTATATCATTATGTATAACTAATAAATTTATTATTAACGTACCATGAATGGCAAAGGTTGACTCAACTTAAGAAAAATGTATCCAGTTAATTTCCTTTTCGGTTATTATCAGTAAATATGAATTTAGGGTGCCCTAAAGTTAATTGCATTTAACCCCACAATTAAATATACCATGGTACATCCTCACAACTTGAGAAAATCGTTAGCTTTGCGTAACAACAGTTCATTAACAAGATTAAAACAGGAAAAATAGAGAGAAACATTACTAACTCGATTGCTCACCTGACAATTAGGTTGCTCCACTGAAGACGAGGTGTATGCACATTTTGTTACCACTGCAAACGTCTTCATATTTCAAATTCAATTTTTCCATTTGCGAAAATTGCATATATGAATTCACACATATGTAGTATTGTCCTTAACGGGTGTTTTTTTAGGTGTTTATTCTAGAAGATAATGCGCTTCTTCAGAAACAATGTACATTGCGCATCGAAGACGCTTTTGCAGCTGTGGAGCAGAGTATCGAAGAAGACCCAAATAAGTCCATATGCAACAATTGGAGTTTTGTCCATCCAATGTATGGAATATTTTCGAAAGGATGTTGGGCTTACAAAATCCAACAGCTGCAAGAATTAAAGTTAAACAACCATAATCCCGACTTTTACCAAAAAGTTTTGTCCTCTTCGCTTTATCTCAATGTTTCATTTTTTTATTCGTTCTTGCAACATTTTACTGAAGAGTGTAATAGTTTTGTTGACCTAACCGTTGCATGTATCAATTTAAATATATCAAGATAAATATGAGGGTATACATATATAAGAGGTCAGGACGACGAGACAAGTTGAAATCCGGGTAACTATCTGTCTGTCCGTCCGTCCAAGCCAGACGTAACTTAAGTAAAAATTAAGATAGCTTGATGAAATTTGGCAAAAAAAGGGAAGGCGGACTTCGTAGATAGGCGTAATCGGACGACCGCTACGCCCACAAAATGCTAAGAAAAGAAAACTTATAAAATGGCTAAGTAAGCACTAAACCAAGATACAGAACTGTAATTTCACACAGAAGATGGATGTAGAATGAGGTACCAGAGCTACAGTAGCCAAATTTACTTAGGACAATTGTTCTGAAAACTGTTACCAACAGTGTGGAAAAGGATGAAATCGGATAATAACCTCGCCCACTCCCCACATAACGGTATTGTTGAAAACTACTAAAAGTGCGATAAATCAAAAACTAAACAAGCCAGAGACCTTAAGTTTTGCGGCCGAAATGGTATGACATTATACGATCAGGTTTTAAAATTGGACAATGGGCATGGCACCGCCCATTATTAAGTAAAAACACATATCTGGAGATCTGTTAAACCGATTTCAACGAACTTCGATACCAAACATTCTTCAAAAATTCCTACGTTACAGAGCGAATTCTTTGCTTCCAATATACAAATTTTTAAGAAATTAATATAACGGTATAAAATCTAATAAAACCATTCAAGCCCCTAGGTGTCAAATATTTGATCTCCTGTACCTGTAGTTGAGTTTTATAAAAACTATGGGATAATGTATGGGATATACAATTGAAATTAAGAAGTGTGTGTTACAAATGGGTTGAAAAGGGTAAATATTTCCCTGAGCCCCCATATAGCTAATATAGAGATTTTCGAGCATTCGGGCGAATGTATGCTGTATATATAGACAAATCTTTGTGTTATCTCAACGAAAATTACAGAACGTGTTTTACTCATAAAAGCGTATTGTTGAGTCTATAATGTATAAAATTGGGAGATGACTCGGCTCGGCATCCATATAAAAAACGAGTAACATCCGTTCTTTGCTTTGATTCTTGCACCCGTACTTAGCCATTCCTTACTTCTTAATGCTGTAGATTATTGTATATAGTTGACAGTTTCGTTGTTGCTATAATTTCTGGCGGCTGCTAGGCCAAGCGATGAACGCGTATTTTGCATAAATCGCATTTTGATGGTATGTATTAGGATACGCAAATTAAAGTCATCGTCAGAGTTCTGCGCATTTGAAATCTCCAATGCATCCATCTTAAAATGTACGCCTCGCAAGCTTCTAGTCACCGGAATACCGAAATGTTTGGCCGTCTAGTCTTCTCTTGCCGGCTGCTTTAGTTGCGCTGCTATGTTGCTCTGGTGCTTTGTGTCCATGCACTTTTGGTACTCGTTGCGGCAACAAAAGTGGTTGACAGCTTGAAAACTGCAACTGGAAAGTTCAATCAGTTTTGTTGTTGTAGTTGAAGGGGATGCTTCCATTGTAGTTTTAGTCATATTATACATATGCGTTCCAACGTATGCCATCAGCACAGCACAAAAAAATTGAAACTCTAACTATGGCTTTGAAATTTTTCAAATACGCTCTATTATTTTGAGAATAATAATTAAATTAAATATACAAGAATTTAAATTCTTGCAAAATATTGTCAGGAATGTGGCATGTTCATTGACGGCAGGTGTGAGTATGTAAAGGTTTCGTAAAAAAAAACCAAAAAAATTCCTAAATGGTTATCTCTCGGCAGACTTTTCTTAATCTTATCTACAGTTTAAAGTCAAGTTATTATATACAAATAACATATACAAACTTGTATAACGTAGGCAAGGGAATGTATCTTCTCTTCAAATTAACAAGTGAATGCATACTCGTGTTGTACTCACACGTCGTAGTTAACAGTCAAAACTGAAACAGCTTCCGGAGAGAGAAATCAAGTGGATTTCAAAGTGTATTGGCAACGGTATGTAGTATGTCTAGGTCCAACACCGTACATGAAAATAAGAAACTAAAACGTTATCCTCTCCAGCTTTCAAGAAAGTTAGGAAAACATGAATTTAGGCCAAATCGCTTACACGGATATATTGCTAATTAAGAAGAAAAAAATGTTGAGTCAAGCGTAGATTTGGAGGGAGCTGCTGCAAGTAATACTAGTTTACTACAGTGCTGATAGCTTATGATTGTGATCTCTAACAAAAGCGCTCTACTTTTTTTGCATCAAATGTGATTAAATTTACAACGAATTAATTATACCGTAAATCTGTTGATCGCTCAGATCACTCTGCCGATCCCTTTACCTTTCCAAAAGGCAGTTCCTTTCCTCACACCTTGCTCTCGGGTGACTTGTGAAACTTAAGAAGCTAACTAAATTGCTTTTATATATGCGTCTGCGTCTCATATGGCCCATCCGTTGAAACCAATTTTCGCTGCATTTCGACTGGTAACTGGCGAATGCTTCAAGTCCCAAAGCCTTTTTATATTCCGACAGGAATAAGTCTAAAAGTGTGATATCACATGATCTTGGTGTCCAATCGGCGGGCCCAAAACGTGAATTCGGTCGAATATTATCCAATAATGAATGCTAGCTCTCAACATGGGTGATGCTGTTGCAAATAGTACGCTCAGTAGACCGACAATGTTGACCATAAGTTAACTGAAACGCACTAATTTTCAAATGAATGATTTCTAAACGTTACTCAGACATAAGTCATTCCTTGATGAAATGACAAAAAACACGGAACAAAAACAACATGCAACGTGACACGAATCACCCTGGTTTGTCAAAACAAGGCCATTGAAAAAATTACTTCTACATGGATCAACTGTTGTATACTTGTAACTGTCTAGCGATTTAGACACTTTTTTTTGGAACAATTTAACCCTCTAAATTAAAATAACATCTGTCATTTTCAATATTATAATATATAATATAATAGTGTAAAACTTCGCAAATAATAATTTAGTATTAGCCTTTGAGTCAACATTTGTTTTTTACGCACGAAAGCAAACTTTAAAACCTTGAATTCCATACTTGGCATTATCCCACAGAACGACCGTCTTATGTTTGGACAGTATGTTACAATGTTTGGTGATGTTATAACCCATGTCAACATATCTGCAGTGAAGTCAGAAGATGGCGGCGAATACGAGTGCAAAGCAATATCCCGGGCAGGTGAAGCATCGCATTCAGCACGCTTAAACATCTACGGTGACTGGAGCTAATATAAATACAAATATTCATACATAGAAATATTAATAAAACACATATGACACCCCCAGACTGTCTAACAGGATGCTCTAAAATACTTGATACTTGAAATGAACATCGCGCTTTTTGCTGAAATTCATAAATTTGTTTGCTTAGCTTTTTAACACACCTACAAGGTTACTCAAATATATATTCTTTTTCTCACTCACAGGTATGCCATATGTGCGCATGATGCCGAAACTATCTGCAGTGGCGGGAAAGACCTTTTTTGTCAAATGTCCTGTGGCAGGATATCCAATCGACAGCATCATCATAGAGAAAGGTAAGCGTGCATGTACGAGTTCATATTTATTAATTTGCAAGCGCACATACAAATATTCACATAACATTCATAAGAACTTTGCTGACAGCTTAGCTACAGTTGGTCGGTTTCAATGTGAAGAATACCTTGCGAACGAAATTCTCCTTCTGCGAGCATTTCCGCTCTAAGAGTTTATTGTATATTGTATTGAATGTGGCATGCAGCATGTGGTAAGTGATGCTTTTGGGGCTTTGCATGTTTAGTTGGAACGCATCTGTTCATATTGGAGTGATCCTTAAATACTATTAAACAAATACTCACTTGAGTATACATCGAAAATCAGCAGTACATACGAAGGACGCCTTCAAGGTTAATCAGAGCTTGTTTGTTCTATTGCCGCGGATATTTACTTTTACAGTGCTGTCTATTGGTTCATATTGGTTAGGCTGGGTTAGCTAGCTGATCCTTCTTATGTAAAACCCTTTATAAATCCAAATAAAAAACTCATTTAGTTGCATATCAGCTATCGGCAAAGTGCCTTGAACTTGTTTCATATTTGCTAAGGTTCTTTAGCTATATTTAGTATGTCTAAATGTAAAAAATCTGAGATGTTGTAGCATCGATCTGGTAAAGGCGAAATATTTGTGGAACAAATCTAGAGTTTATTATATCTCAATTTGTTCGAAGCAGCTGATGCAACTCAGTCTTTCAGTTTCATCCAAACTAGTCTAATCACGTAGTAGCTCGACACCATATAGTATAAGAGGTTTAGCCATATCTTCACTATTTTTGAGCGCATAGTTAGCTACAACAACTTTAATACCCTTTAATGGGTGTGGATACTAAAAAGTCTAAAAAAGTTTCTTTACGGAACAGTAGATCTTATGCTACTGCTACTTCTGCTTAAAAGATTCTGCGCGACACACTATATCGATATCCATAAGAACTTCGTCATCTGCATACGAGTACATAATCACTCGGTAGCAGGTTTCATCTTTTCACGAACACAATGATACAGAGGAATGCCGAGATATCTTCTTCTTGTGGGGTGCCCTGAATCACATTCCGCGCGCATTGTTCTATTCCCCACCGATTAATCTTTGTGGTTTAAAAATGAGAAGTTAAGCTCTAAAACCGTTTACATATAAGGATAACAGCCATTTATTTGAAATCTTGATAGCTCGCCGCAGTTGCGCTGATGCTATGCAATCTGTCGCAAGCGTTTAAAGGGTAAATTTTTCGTATATATGTAGATTCATTGCTTCATATTTCATCGAAAATGAATACGGCCATAATGCCATCGTCGTCGGGGAAAGCTATGAAACCACGACTAATGACCTCTTCGGCTGACATACGGCCCTAATGGCTCCAAATCTTCTTCTTCTTTGCTGGCGTAGACACCGCTTACGCGATTATAGCCGAGTCGACAACAGCGCGCCAGTCGTTTCACCTTTTCGCTACGTGGCGCCAATTGGATATTCCAAGCGAAGCCAGGTCCTCCTCCACTTGGTCCTTCCAACGGCTCCAAATAGTGGCATCTCGACAGAAATTTATATCAGCCAACCACGGTGGTCACTTGCTTGAAATCATCTTCTAAACATAGTGCCAAACTCATATATTTATAGTAATAATAAATACGAGTACTTCAGCACAATATTAAATTATAAGCGCTTTATGTATTCTTGAAAACATCATGTCTAAAAAACACCCTTTAAAACTTTAATTAGGGGATAAGCGATATGATTTGAGATATTTCCTTAGAAAGTCATCAGATATTTTTGAACACGAATCTTTTGAGGTCTTCCACTATCTAGAAACCAAAAACAGTGCAACTATTATGCAGATTGTCTGGTTTATGTCACTAGACAATTAGAGACAATTTTTCATAAAACAAACCACCCTAATACTTCTTTAAATCAAAAAATTCACGTAATTGTTTTGTTTTCATTACGCTACTCACTCACACACATTTTCACTGCAGATGGCGTCAGATTGCCAACGAATATATGACAGCGTGTTCAGAACGGCACCCTACTCATCGAGAATGTGCAACGCACCGCCGATCAAGGAACCTACACTTGCATCGCCCGCCCGCCACACGGCGCAACAGAGAGAACAGAACAGTGGAGGTGAAAGTTTTGGGTGAGTTAAAGTTGAAGTTGAGGATGCAGTTGATGCGGCGAAATTTTCGTTTACATTGGGAGTGGTGTTTCGATTTGCTGCCCATGTTGGGTGGCTGCAAATTCGGGAATTTCACCAGACTAATTTTATTTTGTCTGGAAAAGTTAATGAAAAACCGCAAAATGATGAAATATTTGCGCCTAGCTCCATATAAGTTTTGGTAAATTTTGAAACTGGTACGTAGAATAATACAAAAGAAGCTATGAAAAAACACAATACCACCTGCAAGTGCTAAACACTGGCCGTTATAAATCGCCGAATTTTTCCAAAGTTATTAGCATAACTAAATTTGAGCATATATTTGGAGAGTGGTGGCCATAGGTTAAGAAACTTAGAAGGCGTTTAAGTTCGACTTTTAATTGAATTTAGCTACAAATAATTTCCTTTCATTTCTTTGTGGCTTATTTTATCAATAAAATGTTTGTTTTAAGATTTAAATGTTATAATAATTGTGGATAGAAAATGCTGGGTGGGTCCTCATTCGCGGGATGCATCCCTGGTAACATTAAATGGCTTGCGACATTCACTGCATTTTTAGACTTCTATGGATATCTGACCCTTTGCTTGAAATGTACATAGCTCGAACTATTAGATGGATGGGTTTAAACCCTGGACTGGTGGTCATTGTATTCTGTCACCTGAGTATGCAGGAGTGACGCTTTGCAGAAATTGTTGATGGGTTAATACTCTGACATTAATCCTCGCTTTCACCACTTATTGGAATATAAAACGACTAAAGGAGGTAGACCGCAGCTCTGAGTGGGACTGAATAATCATAAGTAATGATAAAAACCTTAAAAAGGACTAGGATAGGACCGACCTCTCTGATACTGTACAGCCTCTCCGAAGTGACATCACCTATGGAAACGAAACCGTTCTCCGAACAAGATGTTGCATGGCTATCCGTCGCTAGGGACTGTAAGTTAGGGGATGCCAGCACTATTAATGAAACTTCTGGAATGATTCCAAAAAATTTTGAATTAGGCACCTTTCTCTACATCGGGCCTTAAACAATGTAAGGCTGGAGGGGGTTTTCAAAACCTCGAAAAATTTGGGGTAGAGACGCACCTCAAGCATTTCATATATATAGTCTTATTTGCGAAAGAATGATCATAGCGAGGATGTCGGGTGCCAGCCTGCACTGACGATGTTGTTCTTCTGGCTAAAGGAAAATTTCCAAATACCGTCTACAAGTTAACCGAAGGGTATTTTAACTAGGCTAATAGAAGCGGCCTAGTCGTCAACGTTAGTTAAACTCAAATGGTTGCATTTACCAGAGGGCAGAAGATCCCAAACGTGGCTATCTCTTCTTTCAGTGGTACACGTCTTAAACCAGTTGAAAAGGTGTAAACTTAAGTCATCCTTGACAGAAAACTTTCTTGGAGGCCAAATATTGAAGAAAGAGTAAGCAAGGCATCGGCCGCCATATATTTCTGTACAAAAGCTAGAGGGAAAATGTAGAAAGGTGGTCATTTGGCGCCAGAAAACCGTAGTCAAGCCAATAACATTCTATAGTATAGCAAACTTTATGCACACTCATTGCTTTGTGGGGTATTTTTGATTTCCAAAATTTTTGTTATTGAATTTTACAAACGAATTCTAACTTGATTACAAGGAAATATATGATGTATGTATAGGCATAGTATGTTTTAATGATTTTCGTTTTAAAAATTTTTTTGCGGAAATTCCATCAAACGGAGAGATGCGGAATTCAACGCTCCAAAAACCATTTGCAATCACCGCAGGCATTTATATGTGTTCGAGTCCCTGCATTCATAAAATGAAAACGCAAACTGATATGTAATGAAACACGTTTGTTCTTACATATAAATGAACGACAACACAACAGCAAAAAACACCAATTTCCAACGCAGAAACATGGAAAAAGTAGAAAAAAGTCTGAAAAGAGGGATATGGCAAATTTGGAAATGAAATGCATTCTCAGTGTGTACTTCACGCGAGTATGCCGATCACCAAGCCGAATAGTAGCAACAACAAGCTGGATCAAATGTGTTGAAATGCAAAAAATAAAGTAAACTTTAACAATAGCTGCGGCTAAAACTCGTATTGCACACACATTTTTTTTCCTATTTTCTTCACTTTTCTGGAGCTTTTTCATTCACATGTACATACAATTGCCTACAGATGCACACATCCCTACATACAAGCTTATACGTATGATTACCATATTAGCCACACATAGTGTGCTAATAGTAAAAAAAATAAACTTAGAAGATTCCTGATTTAAGAGTATGTGGTTATGTATATTTAAGTAATATTTCGCGCACTTCTATGAAAATTAATTGTTGTGTGGGTTTGAAAGACTTTTAAATAATTTTCCGATGTGTCAGCAACTGACCCCAAGACTTGATAAAATTATTACCGAAGCTTCATTTATTATATTTATTCATTTAATTTTTTTAAAACAGTCGCCAACCTTTCTCAAAAACTGATTCACAATATTCAGTTTGTTACCCAACGTCACTTAATTGTTGTAATTGATATGGTAAAAAGATATAGATAGATAATAGTTTTAAAGCTGGTTTAAGATATTAAATATACGAGTAATGTAAACCAAACTATTGATTTGTTGCCATTGTCACACAATTTTATCGAATTACCACTTTATCTAAAAATGTTACTGTCTAAGACGAAAATCTGTGGTTTACTTAATTTCATTCAGTTATGTTTTTCAAGCTGTTTGTCAGGCCATTAGATAAAACATCCAAAATCACCCCAAAATAGGCTTGCTTTACTCTGCGTCCTATGTCTAACCAATTAAACTAAACTAATGGGGAAGTACTAGAAATACTTAGGGCTTCGTATGTAATGCCATTCCTGTACTAGAAATACTTAGGGCTTCGTATGTAATGCCATTCCTGTATTTACCTTACCTTAAAAGAGATTTATGTTTGCTCTTAAATACAAAGTAAGCTTAAGAAAACGATATGAGCAATTACCATTTATCCCAAAATACCTAAAACTAACAACAATTTGATGAATATTGGAAGTTCCAACCTATCTCAAATTCCTGCTATGATTCAACTACCGCAACTAGACACCAATATTATTCGTTATTAGATTCATTCTATTTATGGCCAAAAGGGCTGAAGATATCATATTATGTAAATATATAATTTCTAAGAGTTTGCAACTTTTTTGTGTTTCTTGTCTCAAATTTCGTATTATATACATTGTAGATCATTCTTTACATGTACATGGTCATTAATTGGAATTATTCAAGAAGTATCCGAATGTACTATACATAAGACTTTATGAAGTACTTGTATAATGAATTGTTTTTGGTTCTAATAACATTCCCAACATCCAGCTTTAGATATTCCTTTAATATGTTTTTTATGTTTATTTTCTCTCGGTAAAGGGTGAGCAATACCATTACTAACTGAGAAATTAGGCGAGTTTGCCAGCGACAGCTAATTTTTTTTTCGGTTTGATTTTTGAGTTTTTCCCTTTTTTATTAATTTTTGCATTTTCTACTTTCCATACCGCTTTTATTTGCTCACTATTCTTAGGGTTTCATATATCATGAAAGCCTTTGATGAGTAATGCAATAGGCAGCTAGAAATGAAGCAGAGAGATAGTAAAAGAAGGGATGGCTTAGTCGTACCCATACACAAATACGCTATGTGATTGAACAAATAACATTGGATGGTGAACAATGACGTTACCACGTAAAATTTTTCATACAAATACCTTCGTTGCCATGGCATTATCAAAACTAGGTAATTAAAACCGACATATATCGGAAAAAATGTCTTACTGAGCTTAATGAAAACTCAATAGTATTCACTGATCGAATTTGAATTTGGGTTTTGTATGTCCTAATTCTTTTTTCAGTGGTTGCAGTGGCTTTAAAATAAAATAGATTTGTAACTCATGGGGCAAATATATTTATTATTTGCATAGATTATATTGAAAAAATATTAAATTTGTTAAAGAGTTCCGTTTACTTTATTTTAAAAAACTCGGAGGACCATCTCTTTTACTTATTGAAAGGATGCTTTGGTAAAGCTTACCTGAGATCGTTAGTCTTTGTTTAGTATTCGCATTCTGAAGTTATCCGACAAACCGAGGGATCCATGAATTTTTAGGACGTCTGTAAACAGAAGATAAGAATCTCTTTCTTCAGAGAAAGACATTTCGAATTATTGAATATACGATCCTTTTTTTAACAGAACCTAATACTATTTCCAATTATACATTAAACGGCTGAATTGCAAAGCTGAGACAACCAAAGCAGCATCGGAATAAATCTTAAACATAATTTTTCTCGATCACAGTATGATTTTTAAGTATTCGTGTAAATAAGAATTCAGGTATGACGGCAAAGAGTTTTGCCTAGGATGCCATAGCATAACCCATTATATCTCAAATTCCATCTTTATCGCTTAACAGCACAAAAGGCTGAAATTAAAAGCCAGGTCAGAGATGTCAAACAAACAAAATAGTTGCAGTAATTCAAACAGCCAGTCAACGAGGTTAAAATGAAAACAACAAAAATTTTTGGCCGACCGACGCTGAAATTGTTGTTGCAGTTTACATTGTGCACTTCACTTCATAGGGCTCACAATATTTCATATGAATACGAGGTTTGACAATTAAGTAATGAGACTGATTTTATTACCGAGCTTGTGGTAAACCTGTGACCTTGAAATTCCATGTACCATCGCTCTAGCTTGTTTAGTTCGCCTGCTGCGTCCTCGTCACGAAAATGGAAAAACGAAATCAAGAGCAACGCGGCGCGATATAATTTTGCGCGAGATTGGGCGAAACCGCCTCGGAAACGTACTCTTAAAGTGTAAGAGTGTATGGTGATATGGTGATAGTGCTCTTAGTCATCGAAACCAAACGCCGAAGCTCACAATGGTTGTCTCCACGCGCCCCCCGCCCGAAAAACGCTCGTATGAGCAAGTCGAAGGTGAATACGATGATTATTGCCTTTTTGCCGTGGAACCGTCCACAAAGAATTCGTTCCACCGGGGAAAACTGTCAATCAAGTCTACTTTTGCCAAGTACTCGAAAGATTGCGAAAACGAGTCAAGAGGGTGCGCCCAGACATCGCTCGCAACTGGATCCTTCATCACGACAACGCGCCGTGCCACACCGCCCTCAGCGTGTCCCAGTATTTGGTCTCTAAAGCGATCGCCGTGTTGCAACAGCCACCTGACTCGCCCGACATGTCTCCCTGTGACTCTTTTTGTTTCCTAAAACAAAATCGATGATCAAAGGATTACGATTATGGACATCCAGGCGGCCGTGACGAGGTACTCGTGGACATCCCAGTCGAAGCGTTCCAGAAATGTTACGAAGAATGGAAAACGCGCTGGAATCGCTGTATAGCTGCCCAAGGGGACTACTTTGAAGGGGATGGCAGAGTTGTAGAATAATTTTCAAATATACGGTTTCAAATATAGTTTTCAAATACATGGAATCAGTCTCATTACTTAATTGTCATACCTCGCAGCATGTTCCGCCTGCCTGCTATGTACTATATGGTTGGTGGATCATGGGTATTGCTGTTGGTGTGTTGGAGAAGCAGCCTATGATAATGACGCATGTAGAGAATGTGAATTTATCGCCCTTCTGCATTTGCAAGTTCAAATATCGATTTTTGTTAAATCTGGAACTTTATGCAAAGAATGTATAGAAAACTGGAGGTGTGACTGTAACTGTGTACACATGTTGTGATATGATGACGGCTAGACTCCACAGTGATTCAAATGTTGCCCAACTATTTAATACAAATAAAACTCTGCTTTGAGTTACATGGCGTTTTGAATCTGAACTACCGACACACCGTACACAAGTTTGACACCAGCTAAGCTAAGCTTAAAGTTTATTATACCATAATAGATTTTTGATACAAAAATTTTATCTCTGGGATGACGATTCCCCAGTTCTTCGTAATTGTGTGTAGAGTTCACCAAGTCAGAACTTTTGTACCCAGTTTATGCAAGGAGCAAAGGAGCGCGAAGTTGAAATATTAACGTTTGCTATGAGAAAAGAATTTATTATTTATACCCATGTATCCAGCATAAAATTGGGATATATCCACTAAAACAAAATGGTTTTGAAATTTGATTTCAGTACTAGTCGCAGATGATCAATACGCACGTGCCAATTTTCTGTTAGCAAAAACTTGTGTTAAATGTTTAGAGCAGCTCGAATAAATTTTACTGGCATTAACCAATCTATGATAAGATAAAATTTATCTATAGCTGTGAATTTTAAACTTTGGGTGGTGTTCATAGTTGGATCTGTTGAAAGCAAACTTTTGATACGAACTTTACTTACTCCTCAACATATAAACTCTCTGTTGGCTTTTAGTTATTTTTAGCCTGAGTAAGCGAGGCGAATGTGTCGTCCATTATGGAAGTAGGACATTACTTTCAAATTATTTCTAATCTTCTTGAAGAGTTCATTAAAGACTTTAATAGGGGAATCAAATCACTTCCTAAAGCTGCTTTTCAATGATTATTAAAAAGAGCTCATACAACTTGTTTAACTGTATACTCGACTTATTGGGAAGCACCCACCACTGCGTTAAATTAAATGAAGATGTCTGTACACACTTTGGTTCTTTGGTTTGTTTTGGAACAATTTTGTTTAAAACAACAAATTTATATTTTTGCAGATTTTAAATATTTTACAAAGTTACTAAACATTAATATCGGCGAGGCTCCAATAACGGAAAAGATTGCCGCGGATCAGTGTATTAGCGAATGTATCGAAATATGCTAATGTTGATGTGCGCATTATGTAGAGCAAATTACCTACTATCCCTTTTCCATCCTTTTTGTTTAGTGGGTTAGTATAAAAACTCTATGCGAGGGTGTGGTATAATGTCCTTTGTAGTGAACTACCGATGATAACACATTGGTATTCTTCTTAGGCTGCACTAGTTTTTACCGGCTAGTGTGGGTAAGGCTTAACTCATTTAAACACAACTAGAAAAATTGTAAACTCTGCCTAACCCAACTCTTTGCAATATCATGCTCAAAGTATAAATTCAAAAGCTTTTGCCCGCTTGGTTAATCCTACTTATGTGTGGATGCACTATATTGGGTCGGTGCTATTTGTATTTTTCAGCCTCAATGGCACATGGTAAGCCTTCTCCAGGCAAATATAAACTAGTTTAGGAAGTAAGTAACTATTATATATGTACGTATGTATGTATTTCATCACATATTTGCATACAGTTTTGGTCATAACAACGTCTCTTAAAAAATTAAAAGCAAAGAAAGAAATAAAGCGAGTCTAAGCTATTGTTCCAGGTAATAAACTAACGACAAATCACAAGAAACTCTACCCACAAACATATGTGGTATACTAAAGTTTTTAAAACCTCTTCTCCGGTACGACTTGATGACTCAGAAAAAAAATTAAAGCTGCTGATCCAACGAGTTTTGCCTTGATCCACTATTCCCACGGCTCTCGTTTTTTCGAACCAGGAATAGACCGAGAGCTATATCCGTGCAAGAGAAAACAACTTGATAGTTTTACTCAACTTATTTAAGGAATTTTCCGTAACAACAGTATAACATTTCCACTGATTTTGTAGAGAATTTTTGAGGCAAAACTCCCGGAGATCCATTTTTGATTACTAAAAATATTATTGGTTGTTGCAAAATCAAATTTTATGCCATCTGAGGTTAGCAGTTAGTGGACCCAGCTAATGGAACTGATTTTTTGGAACGAGTTTCCAAACAAGCGATTTATGTAACCGAAACACTTACATAGTTCAAGCTCCATAATTTCGAAATATGAGACGATGTTGGTCTCTAGAGCATCTTCCCTTCCTTCCCGTCATCGTTCTTTACCTAACTATGTTAGCACACAACTCTAAACTTACAAGCTGGTTTATGCAACTCCAGTTTTCCAGAACTTTTGTTAAGGTCACAACATACGAGAATGGGGTACGAAGCTTAATGACGTTAGTTGGGGCTCTAGTGGTTACATTAATAATTCAGTTGTTTTCCTAGCGGTTGCAAACCAACAGTGACGCATTGCATCCGACGTCCGTTTCCTTCAATTCAAGGCGTTCTTTTGTGTCAACTCAAATGTTCTCGTTGTTGTTAACAAACTTACGCAATCAGTCTACTTACTTCGACTCTTCAACAACTTCCGAAGCATAGCTCGGTTGCACTTATTCGATGTGAATTTCCGGATGCATCTAAGCAATTTTTCTGCTCTTCTGGGTATTATGAAAATGTTGTTGTTGCTGAAAGCACTTCACTTACATAGCAAAGCATATCAACTTATTGTTGCCTAACTGCAAATGTTATTTCTTGCTTTGGCGTGACTTTCTGATCGCTAGAGTCGCTTGTTCTTGGAAAAACAATTTAAATCGATTTTTCTTGCTTTGCGCATTTTCATTGCTTCAGTTCCAGTAATAAATTAGCCAATGGCGAAGGCAAATTGTTTACAAAATAAAAACAATTGCGATTTACTAATGTGTGAGCAGGTAGTAAAGTATGCTTTGTTGAGATTTTGTATCGTTGCGTATTTGTGCTATGAAATTTTCACGTTATGAAGATAGCTCCTAGAAGCATTGAGTTATCTTCGATTTCAACGATTAAGTTCTATATTTCTGAAATGCTTTTAGAAACTTACTTTTGTCTAAAGTAACTACTTTAAATTTCAAAAGTTTAGCCCATATCAGATTGCAAACTAGCACCAATAGTATGACAAATTTCTTATTCGATTGATAAAGCCTTTGTCAGCTGTGGAACCGTGATAACTATTTAAATATAGATTTTAATAGAAAATCTACGAGTGTAAGATTCTGCTGGGACACCTCTTGATATAAGAACTACGGAATATTCGGGGTAAGAAACCGGAAAAATTTTAATGAATAACTTTTCGATCAGTTAGTTAACAGGAACAGGCAAAGGAATTGATAGAGAACAAAAACAAACAGACTTCAAAAATTTATTTATTTTTTTGTCCACCTTAATGCCGAATATGTTACTTTTAAACTGTTTTGATATTATTATGTAAGAGTTTTTGTTTGCTTCGTCGCTCGCCAACCGGCTTCTACTTTTGTTCTGTTGCTGTCGAATGTATTTAATAGTTCAGCCTTGGAGCATGCTCAGAAGATCTATCTCCATTTAAATTATTGGATTTATTTAGCAAGTGTTAGTAAAGAGTATTTGTTGAAATTCACAAGAAAAGGCTTATTGAATTTCGTGGAAATTAAGCTGCTGCTGCTGACTACTCGGTTGCTACTTTCGAGATGTTTAATTTAGAACTGAACTATTATACGACATATTGCAACAGTATAAAAATACAATGTAGCATAGGCAATCTCAGTAGCAAGAGGAATTTGAGGGCTAAATATTTAAAGAAGAAATGGGCGTGGCCCTGTCCTCTAAGAGAATTAATGTACATACATATATATCTCCTAAGCCACTTAAGGTATCATATTCAAGTTCGATCAGCGTAAACCTTTTAAGCGCCCCAATAAAAATTGTAGAAATGTACTATCGTTCTTTACAAAAACAACAGACAGAAAATGAAATTGCGAAGCGATTAAATGATTTCTCATTTATAAGCTTACCTATAAGAAATTTTCTAAAAATCCCAGACATAATAAGGGAAAATTTGAAAGTTACAGATGAAAGTTAAGAGGTCAGAATCAATTTTTGAGGCTAAATGCATATTCAAATTTAAGTTCCGTGTTATTGTAATGGATAGATACACCGGTGTGATAATTTCGTGATCGACTGATTTAACTGGCTTACCTTCAAGCCAAAGTAGTTCAGCCGTTCGTATATGGTGAAAAAGTAACATCAGTTGAAGGCAAAGTTAAGTAAAAGTAAAGATTTTGTTTTAAGAAATATAGACCTGAAATGGCGAAGACAATACCCGCGAAGCTTTGATGAAAGAGTAATTTCTTTATTAAACATTTCGTTTAAAAAAAGAGGAATCTAAAGGTAAAATGGAAAAAGTGGGCCATTTATATGTAGTAACAGATACATACAAGAAATAGAACTGAAAGAGGTTTGAAATGTTTTTTCATACTTTTGCAACCTATTGCTACAGAATATATAGTTTTGTTCACCTAACGGAAGGAATGTATCGCTTACTACTAAGCGAGATAGATATAGGGTTACGTATATGTATAGTATATAAATGATCAGAATGACGAGAAAAGTCGAAATCCGTTTGACTTTCTGCCTGTCCGTACGTCCGCCGTCCATGCAAGCTGTAACTTTAGTAAAAATTTAGACATCTTGATGAAACTTGGTAGTCGGGTCCCTTAGCACAAAAACATTACTAGTACAATGGACGTAATCTGATCACTACCAAATTCGCACAGCTCAAATCGCAATTAACCGAAATCCTGAGAAGTGCAATAACTAAGCATTAAACTAATATATAAAACTGTTTTTTGGTACAGGGGATCGCAGTAGCAAAGGGCATTTGTCGGCAGAAAATTTAAAAAACTGGGCGTTGTTCCGCCCTCTAATAATTTGAATACGCATATCTGCTAAGCACTAAGCCTACAACAACTAAATTCGTGCACCACAAATATTACATGCACTTCTAGTATAAAAATGGATGAAATCGGTAGATAAGGATATTTCGGCACCAGCACCTTTAGTTGACTTTTGATTGAAAGCATCAGGCAATATGGAAGTTATAAAGAGTATATTTATGTATAAAATTACTTGGATTTCGATTCTCGACACAGCGATATGCACACCCGTACATGCAATCATAATTACACATATTGTACATACTTAATATGTATAATAAGAACTTCTGTATTCATAGTTGCACGTTACGTATACGCCATGGTCGCTAAAAGTCATAGTCGTGGGAATTAAGCTCTCCTATAAAAATTTTATGCTTTACTTTCTCTTCATCTCGCAGCTGTTTCATTAATACTTTTGTTTTGTTTTCGCCGTTCTGGTTTTTAGTTTTTCTGGTCTTTAATTTTGTGAAAAAGCCCGGAATTGAAATGGTTAGGGCTGCCAGCCATGTGAGCTGAATTGTTCTACTCTTCACAATTTTGTTTTTGTTCTCTTGTCGGCACACGAAATCCTCCATCAGCACAGTTAAAAGTCTGCGAAGATAACAGCAATGGTAGTTGCAGATGAGGAAAAACTTCATAGCTGATATGCAAGTGTTGATGATAGATGCGACTGTGACTGTGACTGTGACCGCTGCGATCTTTTGAGATTAGTGACTTCATGCTACTGCAAAAAAATTAAATAATAATTTGGCTTAAAAGGCCTCTTACTGACGGAAGATGTAGCAATCACAATGGAAATTTCAAATAGAGTATCTGATAAACAAATATTATGATATCAATTCTTTTAATAAGCCACTTTTTTTAAGTATGTGAAATCAGACTTCTGATATAGGATTGTTAAAATTTTTTTTGAGAATTATTGTCGATTTGCTTTATTTATATAGAATATTCGGCAAATATTAACGTACCTGTATCTATGCTGCCCCTTGTGGCAGCTGTCCAAACTACCGTCGTCATTTTACACCAGCTCAGTAAACTAAAAATTCTTCGCAAAACCATTCATTAATTTTCATTCTTTTGAATAGATATTATTTAAATTAACTATAATTTTTATAAAACTATTAGAAATAGGTTCGAATGAAGTTCAGATAATTCTTAAGCGTCGGTTTATCCAACTGAGTTAAATCAAAAAATTGTAGAATTTTTGTTTGTCCTGCACATTGCGCACAGGGTAAATGGAGAGAATAGGTAAGTAAATACCCCGAGGTAGAATTCACATTTGTACAGTTATTAATTAAACATATGCAGGCTGTATATTGACAATTATCATCTTAAAAGTCAGTTTTCTAATTTTATAACAGTTGTAGAATGACTAATAGGATGATTTGGGTCAAAGGGATCGATTACATTCAGCTCCGATATTTAGGTTTTGAAAATGGTAATACATAGATAAAAAAGGATTTTTAATTAGAAAATTCAAATATCTTACTTGTCTTTGGTATTTGAAATGTCGAATGTTTTTGTGATTTCACGATTATAATTTGTATTTTTCTTTTCTTCAGCATTGTTTAACTGATGTAAGAAGAAGTTCGTATAACACGCATTTATCTAAATGAGTCTCTCCAGATTCAATGGTTGAGTTTGCAGACCGAAACCTTATCACAAAAGTTTTTTAACCTTCGAGCATGAAGAAGCTGTAAGTGCCTTATTTCTCAGCATCAAATTCAAATTCAGTGCAAAGGGCATTCAAGCAAATACGAGTAACATAACTTCAAAAACAAAAATTGTTCACTTCAAATTACATAATTTGCGTTTTACCAATTTAATAGCAACTGTATGATATTAATATCATCGGCCTCAACACCCGCGCCGTTAGTTCTGCTTTCTCCAGACTTAACAAGGAAGCAACGCAAATGGGTCTGGCAGTGAACGAGGGCAAGACGAAATATCTCCTGTCTTCAAACAAACAGTCGTCGCACTCGCGACTTGGCTCCTACGTCACTGTTGACAGTCATAACTTTGAAGTTGTAGATAATTTCGTCTATCTTGGAACCAGCGTAAACACCACCAACAATGTCAGCCTACAAATCCAACGCAGGATTACTCTTGCCAACAGGTGCTACTCTGGACTGAGTAGGCAATTGAGAAGCAAAGCCCTCTCTCGACAAACAAAAACCAAACTCTATAAGTCGCTCATAATTCCCGTCCTGCTATACGGTGCAGAGGCTTGGACGATGACAACAACCGATGAGTCGACCTTAAGAGTTTTCGAGAGAAAAGTTCTGCGGAAGATTTATGGTCCTTTGCGCGTTGGCCACGGCGAATATCGCATTCGATGGAACGACGAGCTGTACGAGATATACGACGACATTGACGTAGTTCAGCGAATTAAAAGGCAGCGGCTATGCTGGTTAGGTCATGTTGTCCGGATGGATGAAAACACTCCAGCTCTGAAAGTATTCGATGCAGTACCCGCCGCGGGAAGCAGAGGAAGAGGAAGACCTCCACTCCGTTGGAAGGACCAAGTGGAGAAGGACGTGGCTTCGCTTGGAATATCCAATTGGCGCCACGTAGCGAAGAGAAGAAACGACTGGCGCGCTGTTGTTGACTCGGCTATAATCGCGTAAGCGGTGCCTACGCCAGTAAAGAAGAAGAAGTATGCGGGCGTACCAAAAAACAATAAGCCATAAATAGTGTGCCATTTTACCCACAACTGTGGCAAATCAAATGGAATTCGCTCTAACTAACTATTTGTGTGATATGAAGAACCGAAGCAAATCATTTCATTTGCACTTGAAAGCGAAATGGCGACAGTGTTGGAGAGAAGTATAAAGGCACACAGCAATGACGGACTGAGTGCAGCAAAATCGATGAGTAAGTAGAAAATATTTGAAGAAGTTTGTGTGAATAGAAGTGGGTAAGAGTAACATAAAGAAAATGTTGATGTTAATTCGCAAGTCAAACAACCGTTCGGAGATGCGACAAATCAAAGTAAAAGCGTATGCTTTCAATTAAACAGTTAGAGGAGGTTGCGAGCGGAGTAAAATGGTGATGATTGCATTCGCCTAACTAAATAACTGTATGTATCCATATACCCATACTTGTACAAACATAGTATCAAGGCGTTGGCGTAGAAAAAATCGGCAAACACACTCGTAATGTTTCGTGAAAATAATTACACACTTCGGTATTTTGCATAAGAGAATTAACAAGAACAAAATGTATGATCCCGATAGCGAGCCCTTACAAACTTTTCACGTTTCCTTCCTTTCTTGATTCTAATTCGGTACTGCCAAAATAATTTTTCACAATCTCGGAGTATTGCGTTGTGAAGTACGGCGCTGTGCCAGCCCCAGATGGGAAATATCACAAAAAGTGTGAGGATGTGCTCACAAAATAAATAAAAAAAAGAACATTTTCTAAGTGTCTGTGTAGAAAAACAATCAGTAAACAGTAGACTCTAGTACAAGGTGATTGGGCGCAAAGTCACAAACGGCTAAATGCCGCCGTCAACATCCGCGAAGCGACATTGGATGCTCCTACAAGAAGATGGACGCCGCATTGAGTGCCCGAGAATTTGCGACATTAATACGAATAGAACAGAATGCTGATTTCAAAATTGAAGCCAAATGCGTACTGCGAAACTTCAAATATTCGGTCGCCTCTTCAAATTCGGCTTGAGCAGTTCAGCTAAGCGCAGTCGTGCTAAATTACAAACAATGATTTTTATAACAGTGGTATTTGTCTCTAAGAAGTGATTAATAAAGGAGGAATTTGAATAAAAGTTTCAGGGCTTTTCGCTTAAGTGGCGCAAAGTAATGATAAAAGAAAGGATAGTAACTGAATTTTAAGCTATTGGAAAATATGTTTTAGTAATCATATTTAAACCTCATAATTACCTTTGCCATAAGATTTACAACGTCTAAATTGCCGTTGTAAATGTCGAAGAGATTAACGAATTATGTTCTTCCGTTATTATTTAAAACTCAACAAAGATTTTACCAATCTTACCACTGGTGGGGGGAAATAAATAAGTCTTATGTCGGGTGAGAAATCATTCCTTGTAATTTTATTTTTAAATATGTAAGCCTTATATGCTATTTTTGAAGTCTTACTTATTTAATTAAATATATGTGTATGTATATAATTTTGTTGTCCGTCCTTTGGCAGCAACGAACATGTTCAATTCCACCCTGAACTGGTTTTGCGAATATATAAAATTGTTTAGAAATGTACCTGACATGGCTTATTAGGCCCATTGTATCTGCAAACAGTAACAGTTTACTATAGTTTACATGCCATAGCTAGTACTAACCGAAAATTTGTGAAGGTTAAAGATGGCAGCTATTTAACCGGGCATGATGCGTCTGAAATTCACTTTCATCGCCAGATGCTATAAGTTCTTTGAGTTGTTAAAGTTGAGAGTTTGCATATTTTTCATTTCATATTTTGGTTCTAACAACTCTCATCATCTATTTTACCAGGGGGTCGATTCCTTAACAATTTTGACTTAGAAACGGTGAACTTCAAAGGCTTTAGGGGTGTCCACTAAGATTGCTAACTATTTTAAATTTGTGATTTACGTGATAGAAAATATAACTATGCTTGGATACATTTCAAAATATTATCTTTGATGATCAACAAAATTTTGAAATTTGTCTGAGTCAATTCTCGAACTAGTTTGTCCAAACCTATATATACTACTTTAAAACAAGAAAATTTTAACTGAAAAGCCACAACTGTGCGTAAGGTATACGGTGCCGTTAGCTTTCGTTCCGTTATTATGCATTTCCAAGCAAATCTGACATATCGGAAGATCCCTTTCAGAAATTTTGGGTGAAGACAACTACCATTGGTTTCACAAAATCTAAAGAATGTCTAAATATAACGGGTGATTTTTTTGAGGTTAGGATTTTCATGCAGTAGTATTTGACAGATCACGTGGGATGTCAGACATGGTGTCAAAGAGAAAGATGCTCAGTATGCTTTGACATTTCATCATGAATAGACTTACTAACGAGCAACGCTTGCAAATCATTGAATTTTATTACCAAAATCAGTGTTCGGTTCGAAATGTGTTTCGCGTCCGTATCCGATGAGCGATGAGGCTCATTTCTGGTTGAATGGCTACGTAAATAAGCAAAATTGCCGCATTTGGGGTGAAGAGCAACCAGAAGCCGTTCAAGAACTGCCCATGCATCCCGAAAAATGCACTGTTTGGTGTGGTTTGTACGCTGGTGGAATCATTGGACCGTATTTTTTCAAAGATGCTGTTGGACGCAACGTTACGGTGAATGGCGATCGCTATCGTTCGATGCTAACAAACTTTTTGTTGCCAAAAATGGAAGAACTGAACTTGGTTGACATGTGGTTTCAACAAGATGGCGCTACATGCCACACAGCTCGCGATTCTATGGCCATTTTGAGGGAAAACTTCGGACAACAATTCATCTCAAGAAATGGACCCGTAAGTTGGCCACCAAGATCATGCGATTTAACGCCTTTAGACTATTTTTTGTGGGGCTACGTCAAGTCTAAAGTCTACAGAAATAAGCCAGCAACTATTCCAGCTTTGGAAGACAACATTTCCGAAGAAATTCGGGCTATTCCGGCCGAAATGCTCGAAAAAGTTGCCCAAAATTGGACTTTCCGAATGGACCACCTAAGACGCAGCCGCGGTCAACATTTAAATGAAATTATCTTCAAAAAGTAAATGTCATGAACCAATCTAACGTTTCAAATAAAGAACCGATGAGATTTTGCAAATTTTATGCGTTTTTTTTTTTAAAAAAGTTATCAAGCTCTTAAAAAATCACCCTTTATAATGGAAGTATATCATATGACTTAAAATTTCTAAATAAATCGGTCCTCACCTATATAGACTTAAAGAATTCAATGTTCGCTTCGATGCACCTACAAAATATTTATGCGAGTTTACAACTACCTTTTCGGATAAACACTCACATGTATCCCTATATACTTCTACATACAAGTAGATACTTCTACATACAAGTATGTAGGGATACATAAGTGCGTACATATGAGAAGAAGTTGGTCTGCCAACAAACAGCCCCTTATAAATCGTGGTTATGTGGTCACAGTCCGTTTGTGTTTTGCTGTGCTATGCCGGCGGCTACAACAACAATAACAAACATCAGCATTGTTTCTCAAGAAGCCAGTATTTAACGTTGTTGTTTCTGTTGTTGTCTGTAGTAGTTGTGGCAACAGCAGTTGCACTAAAGTGCACAGCAATTATGTTGAGAGGTATCCCTTTTATATTTCTGTCACGCATCGGATGTTTTTGACCACAGTGACTAGAAAAAAAATACTTGTAGTTAATGAAACTACTAAATACAACTCTGTCATAAAATTTTTGACGAAACCGAAAGACCTTCCTTAAGGTCCAATGTAGATACAGACTCTGCTTACTACTACCTTTGCTATACCATAATAAACCGGGGCCTGGTGTGTATCTTGACACAGTTTTAAAAGGTGCATGAAAGAGACCATTGAAGGAGATGAAATAATCTTAACACTTCCTTCTTAAATGTTCCAGCCTTATCAAGCCGACGCTAAAATTGTAAGGTGTTCTAAGCGCTTTAACGACGCATGCCATTTAACTATACGAGTTTTCTAACTTTAGCAGTCCAGTTGTGTTCCTAACTTTGGGAGTAAGCCCATTAATCTAAGGATTTTTAAGTGTAATTGGTAGTTTTCATCGATAGTTAATATTTGTGGCATTTTTGTAAATACATCTCTCCACTATTTTAATTTGTCAACTCTCAAAACAGTACTACAATATTCACCGGTTGCGTACAATGACATAAATATTTCGCCTGCGTTTTCGTACGAATGGTTTACATCTAACGTCATGTGTATTTTTTTTTAAATAAATCGAATAATTAATGATTATTTTGCTTCAGCAGAAATTAAACTGAAGAGTCCAAGAATATCTAAAAGAGTTAAAATATGAACTAGTTCTGTTATTATTCAATTCCCCCACTGTACTCGTTTACAACTGTACACTGTACGTTTTACACACCAAATTGGACCGCTTGCAAAGTATTTATACGCATTTGTGGATGTCAACCATACAACAGCAACGCGGAACGTGCAATTTACACATAGCATATTGCATGCATGCAACAAAATGTACAATCGTCTGCAAGCATAAGCGCTTCATAGGCTTTGAAAGAAACTACTCAGTCGCCAGTTAGCAACACGATTTTATTTAACTGCTGTTTGTATGTAAAGGGTGATATATGTCGAAGTTCTCCACATTCTTTTTAAGAAAAACCGCAGGAACTTCAAATTTAACGGAGTTTATATCTTTGAAATATTAGCCGCGTCTACCTTTCGATGGTCTATCCGTTAAGTCCAATTTTTGATTACTCGTTCCAGCATGTTTTTCACTAGAATCCAAGCGGAATTGTCCGCATAGACTTTAAACTTTACATATCCTAAGAGCAACTCGGTGTAATACTACAAAAGTTCTCTCCATTGACGGTTACGTTCTCGCCGACATAATTTTTGAAGAAATGGTAGCTCTTGAATCTCTCCAGGATGCTCTTCGTTCCAAATGTGGCAATTTCGCTTCTTTTCATACCCATTGAATCAGAAATGGGCGTCATCGCTGAACGAAATTTCGCTTAACAAGTTGGGACTTTTTTGGAACTTTTCAAGAGCCCACAGAGCGAAGAAATTTTGCTAGGGCATGTCGATTTTTCACAAGCTAAACTTTTTACGCTTTCACTTTAAGTTCTCGACATAAAATGCGCCTAGACGTTCCATACGACAGTACGATTTGCTGGATAAGTGTTGAGAACATTTTATAATACCATTCATTCGGCTTTCCCCTTTATTAGTTCTTAATCGAAAAAGGACCTAAGTTATCGAGCTATAATTCAAACATAGGTTAACATCTACTGTAATCAAATTGAAACTTGAATTTTGTCCATTTCATCTCCTTCAAAGTAATCAAAACTGCAATACACTTATGCCAACGATTTTTCCAGTCATCATAGCACTTGGAAAAATCTTCGTCGTGATGGCCATCAGAGCCTTCTTTGATTCAGCTTTTATTACATATATCTTCAATTGAGTCAAATGGGTGTCCTCGGAGTGGTTGTGAGAATTTGCTGAATAGCCAGAAGTTACAGGAAGGTTAATCAGGCGATTGCGGTGGTTGCCGCACTATATTAGTTGAAAATGTGGCGAAATTATCACGAATAACCAATGCAGTATTAGATGGTTCATTATCGCACTTCTTTGTTTAGTAAATTCAGCAATAGTAAAAATCGAAGAATTCACTCTTAGATCCACACAAAACGACCCGTATATCAAATACTTATAAATATTTTGACGTGAAACTTAGCAAAGATGTCACTAACAGTGCTACCAAGTTAGAGAAAAATAATTACAGATTCGAAAAACACGCGAAGTATAAATTAAAATTTCACCTTTCAATTTGACCACAGAATTTGATATATCTTATTTGTGAAGTTTTGAAACTGCGGTTTCTTCCAACTTAATCTGCGAGACAATAGCTCATCTACAGGAACAATTTTTGTGAGATCTACTTTGGAACACAGGATGTATTTACCCTAGATGTCTAAAAAAGGTCCTTTTATAAAATAGTTTGTAGGGTAGCATTGAATTTTACGTCAGGCAGAGTGGGCACTTCTTTCAACAGTTTTCTTCCTTTTTAATTAAGTAATAACTGATAAATATCCAAACGCTCTGCACTTTCCCTCCGATAGGTTGTTACTACAAATTCTTTAAATTGGACCATAATTACCCCATCCTCAAAAGGGAGTAAGCTAGCGAATGGCAACAAGCTTACTTAAAACAAAATTTTGATCATATCCTTCAAAGCGCTTAGTCAAATGTTGAGCACCAAGAAGATTGAACGATAAAGTATTAATAGGTTGTCAAAAAGTCTTGCGGTATTTTCGCTAGTTGGCGCTGAAAGCGCGTAGTTCTAGTTTTATATGTCGCATCGGGTCATGCAATACCCTCTTGAAAAGCTCATTTCACGCGCTAACACGTGTTTGATTGATTGTCGTTACTTTTAAGTCGTTCGTGAGTTATAGCGTCGCAAACATGGAGCAAAATAAAGAGAAAATACGGCATATTTTACAGTACTACTACGATAAAGGCAAAAATGCATCTCAAGCCGCCAATAAAATTAGTGCAGTTTATGGAACCGATACAGTTTCCATTTTCACTGCACAACGATGGTTTCAAGGTTTTCGTTCTAGTGTGGAGGTGGTCGAAGATGCGCCACGCTCCGGAAGGCCTGTCGTCAAAAATTGCGATAAAATCGCTGAATTGGTCGAAATAGAACGGCATAGTAGTCATCAAACCGTTATAAGCCATTTGAAGGAGCTTGGAATCACTAAGAAGCTCGATGTATGGGTGCCACACGAATTGATTCAATAAAAATACCGCAAGACTTCTTTGACAACAAACATTGTGTATGTTATTGTGTATATTACTATCAAATATCGCGAACAACTAGCTATAAATATCCAAGAAGGCCAGTAAAGAGGTACAAACTTCGCGAAACGATAGCAAATGCGAGATGCTTCTCGTATTGTCAAGCAGACGCCTCATCGAGTGGCGGTAGCATTGTTTTGAGTATAATTTCAAAGTTGACGCTAGGTACACGTTGTGAGTGAGAAAATGACACGAATCAATGATAAATGTCGAAACACCATTAAAAAGACTTAAGTAAAGCTTAATCTACTGGAGAATAATTTTAATGGTCATATTTAAAATGCAAGGGCGTGTCATGATCTACAACTTTTTAATTGCCGCTGTTAGTGTAGAAACGATTTTAGAATTATGTCTATTAGTCAGTTTTGTACTCACAAGCTTAGCTGATTTTGTTCATAACAATTTAGTCTTAAAAAACTGAAAAATATGCGCTGGTGTAGAAATTATTTATTTATATACTAATTAGCGGAGAGCCAATGAACCCTGCAAAATGTAAGAAGAAGAAATTCAATTGTTTTCTTTTTCTGAAAAGATAGATCAGAACAATTTCTTCGGAGATTACATTGTTGCTTTACAAAATACTTTATACCAAATTTCGTGAATATATCTTGTCAGATGCATTACAATGTCGGTTCTTTTAAGAACTCACTTTTTTTATTTATGTGAAATCAGACTTTTGATCTACGATTATTATGGAAATTATTTTATGGCAGATACGCACTCAAAATTATGATATTTTGCTTATTTATGCGTATAATTCCTTTTAAAACTTACACGGATGAAAATTTAGTTCCATACCGATCAGATAGCACTAAAACACTCAATGGAATGAGCGGAAAGTGATAGAAAAATATTATAGAATGTATAGTTTTCGGGACTAAAAATTTTATCGTAATTATAAATTTTAAATAAATTTTAATGGATGTTTTTTGATTATCTGATTAGGCAAGTTTTGAAAAAATCGTAACTTTATATTGAATTCGTATTTGAACAGAAATTGCCATCTACCATAAAATGATGTATTTCAGTGCTTCGTATCGCCAATTAGGACGACAACACTAACTATTAATAATTTTCAAAGAATATCCTCGAAAATTTTGGAAGAGGTTAATTTTACTTGTTTTATATAGTGATAGATGTGGTGATTATTGATTAAAGACCTGATAAAATATGATAAAATTGCAGAGTGCTTAAATTTCTTTTCTCTCTACTGAAATAAAAATGGACGACAAGCCCCCTCAATACCCATATAACGGTAACTAAATACGCTAAAGACATTCAAGTTTACATCCGAAATGGTTTGAGAATGTTTTAATAAAACGGTGGTGAAATTAGACGATGGGATGATACCGCCTCCTTTTTTGTGAACAAGTTCAATGTACATATCTCCTAAATAACTTAAGCTACAAAAACCAAATTTGCTGAGTATGAAGAAGCTGAAATTAAGGAATAATCCTTCCTTCCAATGGTATGTCAGTATGCCAAAAATGGATTGAATTGGACCAATACTTCTCTTATCCCCATATACTTAATATAAAGTTTTTCGAACTCAGGGGTGACTTTGTATCACCAATATGGGAGTTATCACAATGAAAATAAAAGAGCGTGTTTTTTTAGAGTGTATTTGTGTGCCAAAAATGGATACATTTTAGTGAAAACTTGGCCTTTCCTCTTTTTAAGTAATATCAGGATTTTCGAACATACATCCAGATAACTTTACTCTATATGATTGGTTTTACACCTTAAAGCATTTTCTTGGATTTTATTCTTGCAAGTTGCAGGAGAAATAGAACCCAAACGTAGGCCTTCCTTACTTCTATTCTTATAATAATATATATTTGTGCCTTAAATAGATACAATTGTAAAGCAATAGCAAAAAAAAAAACACACGACAATTCCATCATTTTCAATGATAGACATAATGATTCGAGGTTAAACTATCTCAAATGAAATAAAATTGGGGGTAGTCATTAACTCGTCACAAATCTCGTTGTTTTATTCTATTTACACTGCAATAGCGGGAAACTTTGGTGCATTTCATTTGCTAAGCTGATGCTGGCCAAGGTTATATGCAAAGCTAGCAGTAACCCGTTCTGGCGGCTATCCCCACTACACTAGCTTAGTAAATTGGAAATTCTTCCCAAAACCGCACATTCATTTTCATTTTAGTTAAACGTCTTTTGAGGTTTTCTGCAAAAGTTGGTATTTCCGAGTTTTGGATAGCCTTCCGCATTTCTGGCTCGCTCGAGGAAAAATAAAGTAATTAGGTGTTAAGAGTTCCTTGGAATTTCATACTGTTACATATTTGATTCCTTATGTGGTTTACTAATATGTCGTTGATATATGTATGTAATATAATGTTTTTCCGATGAGTAGGTATAATTAGTACCAAACTGTATTTTTATTGAACGTATTGAAATGGGATCGAAGAGAGTTCAGATAAGTTTTAAGTGTCGGTTTATCCGACTGACGTAACTTAAAAAAATGTTTTCATAAAGGAGATAAATTTGAAAAGCGATGCAAGTAGCCTAAAGTAGAACAATTTTGCATTAGAATAATTGCTAATTGGCTGGACTTTCAGTAAAATGAGACAGTTCTCTACGTAATCTACGATTACCGTAGGGTAGAGCTCTTTTTGCCATTGCCTGTCAATGAAGCAGGTTAAAGAACTTTATATGGGCACATATAACGGCAGTGAAGTATTTGGCTGGTCATAAAAACTATTATTCAGAAATTGTACAGATAGACCATTTCTTTGAAGCAAGTATATATTTTTAGAGCAGCATTATATGTATTTAATTTATTTTTTGCGTTTCTTTCCTTTTATCCAAAAGCCCACTTATTTCAATACGTCTCAGCTTTCTCTAACTAATCACATTAAAGTTCTTTTAGCTAATGTAGTCTTTATGTGAAAATGTCGAAGTTTTGGAAGAAATACCCCGTGATGGAGCTCATATTTGTACATTGACAATTACAGCTTTCTAATATGGATCAAAGGGAATGATTATATTCGGCTCAAGTATTTAGGTTTTGAAAATAGTAATACAAAAATAAAGGAGGATTTTTAATTAGAGAACTCAAATATTTTACTTATCTTTGGATTTTTAAATATCGATTTTTTTTGTGTCTCATGACTAAAATTTTCTTATTTGTTTTCTGCAAAATTGCTTAACTGATGTAAGAAGAATGTCGTATGATATGCATTTATTTGAAGCAGTCCCTCCAGATGAAAATTTAAAGTTTGCAGAATAAAACTTTATCATAAGAGTACATTAGCCTCTGGAACATGAAGAAGCTGTAGTAGCATTATTTCTTAACATCAACTACAAAAAAAAAAAAAAAAAAATAGTCCACTTCAAAATAATTTGAATTTTAATAATTAATTAGAAACTATAAGTATGCGGGCATTCCAAAACCAACAAGCAATAAATATTGCCGCAACTAAATACTTGTATGATAGAGAGAACCAAACCAAATCATTTGATTTGCGCTTGAAAGCCGAATGGCAACAGTGTCGGAGAGAAGTATAAAGAAGTAAAGTACTGCAATGACGGACTGAGTACAGAAAAATCGAAGAGATAGCAAGTAGTAAATACTTGAAGATATTTGTGTAAGTGGAAGTGGGTAAGAGTGATATAAAGAAAATGTTGATGATGATTCGCAAGATGCCACAGTTCAAAGGTAATGTCAAAGCAGATGCTGTCAATGTAACATTTAGAGGAGGTTGAGAGCGGGGTCAAATGGTGATGATTGCTGTCGCCTAAAGATTTTAACTGCATACATACATATGTGCATATACACATACACATGTCGTTTTGAAGCGGATCTGCTGGCGTAACATTTTGTGTAAATATTTACACACTTTAATTGAATGTTCTATGTTGTCGTTCAACTAGAATTTGCAATGCGCTGGAAACACACACAAATAGACGAGGAAAATGCATACGTATTATACATACACTATACATACTTTGTACATAAACATGTTTTTCAAATTCAGTATTTAAATTAGAGAATTGACAAGAATAAAATATATGATCCAGATCGCGATTACTTACAAGCCTTTCACGTTCTTTTTCTTTCAGTGCCATTGGGGCCGGAAGCAAAAGTCAAAAGACACCAAGTTACCGATGACTGCAATGGAAATGTTAAAGAACTGCGATATAGACCTATACCTTATAATTCATATGTAGTTTCTGCACGCTCCCTGTGATGATTGTGAGCTCTGAACGCTCTTCATCAACGTGCTGCACACGCATCATGACATTGCAATCACTGCAGAAGAAGTTCTCGAAAGGTTCTAAAAATTTGTTCCTCATAGTTTTCTTTTGTAAAATTTGTGTACTCAAAACACGAACAGACTACAGTAGTTATTATTCATTGCAATAAAGTATGTAACCTGCACGTTTACGATTTATAATGTGTTTTTTTTCAGTTTGGTAAGATTTGATGTTAGAAGGTTGAATTAAAATTTTTCTACCATGATATTAATTCTATGAACACTACTATATTTAATTAAATAATCTTCTTGTTTCAAGTAACTGTTATTTCTCATTTTTTAAAAACACTTAGTAAATAGAAAGGAGTTGAGTAAGCCTGTGGGCTTACATCCATATTTGAATGTACACTTTGATTACATCCTAACAATCGCAGAGTCATACATAAGTCACACACAGATAAGGTCAACTCACCTTTTTGAAACGGTGCGTAGACAAATTGTGGCCACCAATGCCACCCACCAAGGAACTGGAAGGAAGGAAATCATTGTTAACATCCTCTTAATATTAGTGTTATTTTAGACAGACATATGCCGCATTGAGTGATCGAAAATTTGTGACATTATTAGATATGGCAGAGAATGCTAATTTTGAAGTTGAAACCAAATGAACACCGTGAGTAACATTTTGCTCATTAAATGATTACAAATCTTAAAACCTTCAAACAATTTCTTGCCTCTTTAAATATTGTGAACGCGTCTGATGGATCTTTGGTGGTGGCGAGTTGGGCAGTTTAGTTAGGCGCAGGTGGGTTAAACTGCAGACATTGATTGTTATAAAAATGGTATTTGTCTCCTGAGAGTGAAGCAATAAATAAAAAAGAAATTTAAATACAAGTTTCAGTGTTAACGGCTCAATGAAGGAGTGACACTAAGCCATGATAAATAAAAATAAAATGAATAAAAATTGAAGCTTATGCTGGTGGAAAATCCAACTTACGACCACCTCAATTATGTTCATCAGCTGTTCTTGTACTTACAAGCTTACTGTTTTTTATTAGGAACCAATTTGGTAAATTACCGGAGGGGCGGGGCGCATTCAGTTTCGGACATTTTACCTCTCTTGACAATGTCCCTTGGCCAATTACATGATAGACATACATTTATTACCAAAGACCAACCAAGGATAAAACGCACTACCAAAAACCCTGAAATTTTACTTCAAGAGCTTGACTCATAACAAACTTTGAAAATAAATTTCGAGTCAAGTGAACCTTGCAAATACAATAATGTTAATAAACTGTTAAGTAACCATTGATGATGAAAATCTGCAGAAGTACTATACTAACAAACTTACCCTTTTTTGTGTGAGAAATCATTACTTTCGGCTTATAGGAATGGTGGAATATGTACATTAAATTTCAATTAAAATTTTGGGAATTATTGGCTTGTCTTATCATAATTAGGCCATTGAGTTAAGATAACATTTAAATATTTGGTGCAACTTTACTTTCAAAAACTCAAAGTGTTTCTCATTTAACGACTCATGGCTGTTGGCACTTTTAGCGAGAAATGTTAGTTTAGGCTTTGTGTTGGTTTCCATAATTAAGACTAAGAGTTTGAAAATTAGCTTAGGTTTTTATTAAATATTAAATAGTCAGCACAAAACGCTTTGCCAACATTTACTTATTTAAGTTCATTAATTGTAAAATGGTATGCAAATTTAGTTGCTCCCCAATGTATGAATACTATAAATAAAAAAAATATTACATCTTAGGAAATAAAATTACGTATACGCAGCGTTTCGTTGGATACTACTTATATATATAATATTCGCTTTATCTGAACAGTTTATGACTATACGGTTCTGGATTCGAATTTTTTCCTAAGTTGAACTAAAAAGCATGGCTTGATCTTCGCCAAATTATCGCGCATTCCTTCTGTCATCTCAAAACCGTAACGGCGTCTGCTTGTCTTCTCTCTCAGTTCGATCAGACCTCACTCTCTCTTGTTTTACTATTATAATTTTTGGCTCTTATTTGCAAATTTGCAAGTCCGCATGACCGCAATATATGCCGCCTATACGTCACTTACTTTAAATTGCCTCTGACTCATAGATGTAGCAAATATTTTATAATTTAACACATCCGTGTTTCTTTAAATCATCTGTTTTAGACAATAAGTAAAGTAGAAAGTTTAAACTGTGCTCTTGTCCGTGTTAGTGCCCGTTTCATTCGGTTCATTAAGTTCGGTAAATTTTTCAGGGTTTTAACTATAAGGATTTCAATCTGCTTCTATGTTCCCTTCTTACATATTCTTGCCCACAAAATAGCGCTCCCACATATACAATATTTTAACAGATTTTGCTACTGACAAAATTCAGTTGGGGTTTCCGAAGATTCCTGCTGAGTTTTACAATCTTTGAAGTCAAATTAAAGTACCCTATTCAGGGTACAAAAATTGTTATTTCGGCATGAGTGGATATGAATGGATTTTTGGTATATTTGATCAATCAATATTTAATCAACAATAGGTTAGTTTCTGGATACTAGCTGGAAATAGCATTAAAGTATTACAAGCTGGAGCTTGCCACTTAAAATATACACCTTTTATATGCAAAGCACTATAATAATTGAAAACGTATATATATTTTCTGCTCTATTCTAAATAGAGACATTCACTTAATTTTAGGCTAATGTATTCTAAGTAAATCTCTAAGGCTACATTTTACACCATGTTACTTACTCCTAGTCGAGGTCGAAAATTATACTGGCCTTATAATCCGAGTTTTTTATCAGTAACGAAAAGTATATGTGAATAATGAATATGTGAATAATCGATGTGTCGACGATAGACTGCATCCTCGTAAAACAGGGTTTATAGTATAACAGTACCCTGCAGCCACACATGTGTCAGTATTTTTTATAGCGTTTTAAAATTTTCTTTGTGGCGTTTGAATGGACTTCTCCACGGATACGGATCTACGTAGTGTGGAGTTTTCATATGTGCTGTTGGAACATACTTGTGCAAGGACAGTGAGATATGCTAAGAATGTCGCTTTGTTTAGGGCTTTTGATGTTCCAACGATGTCAGTAAGATCTCTGAAAGTTAATGAATGGTTCTCAAAGTCAAATTCTTCTATTTTATTGACGTGCTGATCATCGGTTGATGTTGATGACCGACCTGGACGTAGTTCACCGTCAAAGTGTTCTCGATCCTCTTTGAATAATTTCTTGAACAGGTCTACACAATGCATTTCATAGAACACGGGTTTCGCTTCCCTCGTTGTCGCTGTATATTACTCGCTATCTACACCAGAAAAAATATTCTTCGTTTAATATTTTTTGTATTTCGTAAATTTTTCACCTCTTTTAAAATATTTCTCTATATTTTTACATTCTGTTAACGAACCAAAAATAGGAATACAAAAGAGAGTTCAATTTAGCAGTGGAAAGCTTCTGGCGCAAAATGTGCATACAGTGTTTGTATAGTCATACATACCTCCAGAAAAGAAAAAATAAAACAAAAGCCCAATCGAAACCAGAAAATTTCGGTTTTTGCTAAGATTTTTCATATAGCCTGTCTCACTTAAATACACTACAAATGTTATTCATAAATTGTATTGCTACCTGACTTCAGACACATGTATTGATGTAACCTGATATAACACTGGTGTCCTTTATTAGTTTAACAAAACCGTACCAACTTGGAGCAACCAGTGGTGCTTTGGCTTCATTGCTTTATTTTTCAGGTTATACATCCAATTTGTTGGGGGCGTTATATACTACATTTAATATAGCATATATTTCCTTGTTGTATATTATAACATCGACGTAAAGGCTCATAAATCTGTTGGAGAACTAACAGCGATAACCCCAAAACCAAAGGCGAATGATTTAGAATATATTCTGGAGTTTTTTCTCCAATATATAAACACAGGGTGTAAAACACAGAAAAATTGAGAGACTCGAAATATCTCGGAGAAATCTGGTGTTCCTGTTGTTGCCAGATATAGTGTAAGCTCTTTTTAGACTACTGAAGGAAACTCCAAGATAGAAGACAATTGGAAATTTTCAATCTGTTTCTTTGGAACATTTACCCAGACTCGACGGGATACTAATTGCTTAATATCACTGTTATTTTTAATTCTTTTGCTATACCTCCTGCTAATTTTTTTAAATTTTGTTTATTTTTATTCACATTAATTTCTCTTCCTTTGCCAGTTCTTGATAATGTCCGTTGGAGTTCGTCTCCGCTGCTCTTGCGGACACCTACAATCCTTAAAAATCTAGATAACAGACGGTTCTGGAACTGACCTGTAATTTTTTTATATCTATCAAATGGCCGAAATAAATTTCACTGAAGAATTATTCGCTTCCAAAATTCACTTATTATCGGTATATCCAATTATTCCCGTAAATTAAATAGAAATACGTTGAAATTTACTTCTGTTGACATTATTTATTACTTTTGTGGTTGCTTCATGTTTTCTATCACACACTGTAAAAAGCTTAGGGGCGTTGTCCATTTACATGTTGGCTTTTATTCAATTTACAAAATAGCATGAATAAAACAAAAAAACAAATTCTTTTACAACAATTTTAAATTTCAAAAGGGCAGTTAATTGAGCAAAATACTGAATGTCAAGCCTACAGATTTTTGCTATGCCTTGCTGAAAATTGAATATGTGAAACAATTTTGACGCCGAATGTAAAATGACAGTGTGAGTATTAGCTGAACGTGCAAATAGTACTCGGATGGTTAACTCTTAATTATCGACAAAGTTTAAAATGACTTCTGAGTATCGGTCCTTATTAAGTCAGTATAGGGTCAGTCAGTATATTTTATAGGCGGTTCACAAAATGGAGATCATAATATTACTACGTAAGACAGACCGTGGTGATTTCCAACTCTTGTAGAGGAATCACGAACTAATTAATAACGGTTACACTTGGAATGATATCTATCAAGAAGTTAGTCCATGCCATTGATAAATAAAATATATCGAATCCCTAGCCTATACAGTTTCCAGTTTCAGTGTTCCCAAGACTTGTAACGCTCTAATAATCAGGAATCCCTTTGTGTTATTGTTCCCGACAGTATGCCTTTCCATTAAGCTTTGACTTTTCCGGAATACTTGCTAGAAGATGAAATACTTGTATGTCTGCTCTTCTTAAGAAGAGAAAATGTAAAATTTTTGTGAACTGCAGTACCAATGAAACGATGTCTCAGTACACAAAGAAATTAAGTTGTTTCAATCTTTATCACACTTTGAATTATACCATCACTTTACAACTTTCTTCAAGGTTTTTTTTTTTTTTTTAATATTAACCACGTTGAGCGAGATTTTTCAAAAATCATTATATTTCTATAATACAGAAGAGCAGAAACTAAGTAAATAAGTTCGAGGGGTTTCAAATTATAGATTCGCTTTATCCGAAACTACATAGTTGAAAATTAATATGCAGCTCTAGAGGCGGCAAAAAGTCAGTCTGTGTTAATGGGTCTGAGTAAGCAACTAACTTTCAAATGAAGTAAACGGTTATGTGGCCAGCATACTTAAAAGCTACATACCACTTGCGTATAAAGATAAACTATGTTATTCATTCTTATAAATGTATTTATAGGTTAAGCCGGAACATAGTAGATACGAAATTGATACAAGACGATGATGGAAAGAGCTTCAAAGCTTTTTTTCTAAAGACATACATACATATGTATAAGTATATCAAGAATCAGAACCGAGAATATTAGTAGAGTAAATACATAACGATGGATTGGGCTGTTGCCGAGGTTTCTGTATTTCGTTACAGAAACTAGTTTAGTTCCTAGGAAAAAGGTAAACTAACAAATGGCAGAGAGTTATTACTTCAGCAAAAATTCATGAAAATCAAGATAAGTAGAAATTTCCATGAGTTCATCAATCCAGAATTCCACTGTTGACTTATTGTTTTAGTGGTGAATACTGTAGCTTCCACAATTTTCTGTTGCTATTAGTAAATATGCTAGTTTGTTTTTGTAGGAACCATATTACCAACCTATGTACATATGAAAGTATAATTTAAGTATTTATAGTATACCGAAAGAAACAACGTGTAAACCCGCTTATCAAAATTTTTTAACCCAACACCAGTAGATTACAACTCGACTATGATCATTTTATTTAACTGAACATTAAGTTTTCTTCAACAACATAATTCTTCATGTCCTTTAAGCGGCCATGTATGTAGATGTGCTTTTAGTTGTGGGACTCAATGCTTCGTAACAGTCAAAAAGTTCTTACGAATGGGTATATAAGCAGAGAAGTGTATGTATTGTTCTGCAGATATATATGAATGAATATGTAGTAAAGGCTAAAATATTTCAACGGCTCAGATTGGAGCTGTCATGTGTCTGTCCCTATTAACTAAAAGCAAGTCAGAAGGCAGGCAGCGTTTTGAAATATTTACATATTTACCTTGATTGATGGCCAACGGTGACAAAGTCAGCCTTTGTCGATAACGAAGTTAGTAAACGTTATCAACAGAATTTTCGTTACATTGTCGGCAGAAGCAAAAATAATATATAGGTTTGAGTAGCTTAAAATTAGGAGGAATAACAGTCAAAATAACTTTATTATTCAGTATAATCTTCCTAAACATTAATACACTTGCTTCAACGATCCCCAAATCTGTGGATCCCCTCCCTGATGTGAGAATCCGGAAGGTCTGCAAAATACACTTTAACAGGCGTTATCACCTCTTCAATTGATGAGAAATGCGTGATACACATACATTTTTTGAGTTCTGGGAACAAATGGAAGTCGTTAGGACCAAATCTAGTGAATACGGTGGATGCTTTAACAATTCGAATTTTAATTCATGGATTTTAGCTATTGTCAAAAAGTGACACGGTGCATTGTCCTGATGAAAAATAATTTTTGTCTTCTGCAAACCGGGTATCAGTGTGCAAGTAATCCACAAACAAAACTCTTCTCGCATCCCAAAAAACTGATGCCATAACCTTCTTGGCCAATTTCCAAACTCGAACTCGTTTCGAAGCCGAACAACCAGTTTCACACCATTATTTAACCTCTTGTTTTGATTCACATTCATGGCTATAGATCCAAGTCTTATCCATAGTGATGAATCGACGCACAAAATCCACTTCATCCTTTTTAAACACTTGAAATGTTGTTGAGAAATTCCCTTTCGAATGTGTTTTTATTCCATTGTTAGCGAATGTGGCACCCATTGCCCACACAGTTTTTTAAATACGCAACATTTCACTTAAAATATGGCTCACACTAATGAGATGCGTAGAGCCTCTACTAAATCTCTCTCAGTTAATCGACGATCTTCCAAAAACATATACTGTATATTGGCTATGATTTCTGGTGTTGATGCGATTTTAGACGTCCTTCGCGTGGATCGTCTACAAGGCTTGTAAGACGGCGACACTAATGACTTGTAAACTAAGAATGAATTGACAGATTGATATACATACGTTCTTATGAAGAGTGTACCAATAAAACAAAGATAATTTTGGGCTAGTAGCAACGCCCTCTCTTATCGAACGACAAACTTATGTGTACTTAGTAAAAGTCAAGATAATCAAAAATAGTAAAAGCAACAAATGCAAAAAATGTTTTTGCAAAGCCTTTTTCTTGAAATCACTCTTTAATAATGCCTGGTTCTTTTAAATGCCTGTTAGAGATAGTGTAAAATATTTCAATTTCTTCCTTAAGGTGGGTTTCCAGCTCTCAAGAAAAGCAAAAACTTCATACAAAAAAACGCTTAAGAAATTATCAAGAAGTTTTCTGGTATTGGCAACATCCAGCTCTCAAGAAATTCAGGAAGTATATTTACTACTTTTATTTTATAAATTGTCGATAGGCAACACTGGTTTTGCGAAGAAACATAACAGTTTATATATATTTCTGACGCAAATTGAGTGGGAAGAAGAAGTAAGTTGGTGGTTTTATTTGAGTTTTTGATGTTATTTTGTTTAATCCTTAGAAATGGAAGAATTAACACCTGTAGCAAAGCGGCAAAAGAGGATAAAAAATTTCACAGGCGGTGAAAAACGACAACTTATTAAAGCAGTGGATGAGTGGTCCCGAATATGGGACATAACAAACGTTATGCATTCGAATAAAAATGCTGTGGAGCAGTCCTTGGTGCACATAAGCAATTCCGTTGGCAAAACTGGTAAGTGTATATAAATGAATGTTTTATTTTATGAATACCTTAACTTCACTTTATTTTTTTATGTTTATTTAGTTAAAAAGTGCAAAGCTGGATGGATTAGCTTACGGGAGAGCTATCGCTATCACTCCAAAGTGGCCGGCAAGCACAAAAGTGGTAGCGCTGGTCGAGAAACGCTGGGGGACCCTTTTTTTTCAGACGCGATTGATTGGGAGTTTGCTGAAGAGATGGCATTTTTGGCAGATATATCACACAAAAGAACGTAAGTCTATTAAAAAGTATTTTAAAATTTCATACATTTTTGTTGTGCTTTCGCAGAACTTTCACAAGTCCAACGTTTGAAGATTTTGATTCATCTTCCCCGATAAATAGAGCGAATGTGGAGGTGTTAAGTGTTCCACAATATGATTATTTAAGTGTATAATGTGCATGTAAATGGATGTCTATAATGTGCATGTTTTATTTTTTGTTTGTGTATTTTGCAGAATCCAACACCCACCACAAGTAGTCGGACGTTTAGCGGAAGCCAAAATGACGAGGCATGGAATCGATTCAACAACTTATTAAAGAAACAAGAAGATTTGGTAGCAGCAAAGAATAACTCACCACATGCACAAGTCCTTGCTAGTTTTGACTGGTTGTTGAATAAGCTTCCACGGTTAGTTGGTGATGATATGTGTATGGAATTTTACAGTATGCTATTACAAAAAGTTAATGAACTTAAATCAAAAAATTGAAATAAATAACTTTTTATACTCACTTATCTTCTGATTAGTTGTGAAACAAATGAACACGAAATTTGGAAACATCAAACTTCTTTTTATAAAAACCATATATACATGGTTTACATAAGATAAATAGCAATTATTGTTTTTATAAATAAACATAAATATTGAGAAATTCAAAGAAATGTTGCATTATTTTGCCATGGAACAGATCCAGATGTAGAATTTACATAATCTTTTAAGACATTTCGTTCATATTTTCCATAATCTGATGCTCTTCCCCGGTAGGTACCTTAATCATTTAAAAGGGCTTCTTGTTATTGTATAGTTTCCCATTCTCCTGATTCCCAGAATCCGTCGATGACCTCGAATCCAGAGAAGATAGGGGGATTATAAGCATCCACACAGGATGACAAAATAATACCTTTCTAAGGCAAAGCCATTTTGCACTCAAAATTCCAAACGCGTTTTCAATACACCGTCTTGCTCTGCTTAAACAGTAATTGAAAATTTGTTCCTCTTTGGAAAGGTTTCTGCTGTTGTAAGGCTTTATAATACGTTTACACAGTGGAAATGCGTCGTCTCCTACAATGAAGTATGTAACTTTTTTGCTATCAATAAAGCCGTCGGCCGGAAATTGGCAGCTGTCATTAAGTATGCTGAAACCAAATCTTGAATTCTTCATAATATTGGAGTCTCCTTCGCTTCCGTAAGCACCAACATCCACGTATGTGAATTTATAATTAGCATCACATGTGGCCATCAATTCAATAGAATGGAATCCCTATAATAAAAGCATATTAATAAAAATTATTAACTACCGCACGAGGGTATTATAATCTACATATATGTATATGTACGTGTTTACTTACTTTGTAATTATAAAATATGCTTCCAGATTTTGGTGGGGCTTTGATAGCTATGTGTTTGCCATCGATAGCCCCGACGCAGTTCGGAAAATTCCATTGTGTTCGAAAGCAATTCGATATCTCCAACAACGAGTTTTCTGTCCACTCTGGAATTTAATTTTTCAATACGCTGCATATTCCCTTACACACATTGGACACGATTCTACCAAAGTGCTGCTTGCTAATACGATAGCAGGAGGCAATATGGCGTTGTATATCTCCAGAAGCCAGGTACCTGATGAAAAAGAAAAATCGTAGCGGTTAAATCCTATTTGTGCTAATATAGTACCTTTTTTTATAACATACTATAGTACAATTGCTAACTTATCTTTAGTAGGAATGAAATCGTTCGGTCTAGTATTCCGCTTTGGAAGCAGATGTGGTTCTAGTATTTCCCAAAGCTCATCAAATACACTTGGTGGCATACGAAATTTTTCGATGAAACGAGTTGGATCTTTCCGTAAGTTTTTGAAGTCGGTGAAAACCCTCCCCTTCTCATTCCTTGCCTTGAGATAAGGGCTCACCCAATGACAGGGTCTCCTACGTCTTATTTTGTTATTTCCAGACTCCATGATGGTCATGAATGTTCCACAGTTCATCAACATAATAAAATTTAACCTAAAATATAAGAAATACATTTTAGACACTATAAATATTAGTAATTAATCATGATAATTCGAAATAAATTTAAATATACAAAATGGGAAACTTACCAATTTCTTTGCTCAAATATCTTTTCCGTTTGATTACTTTTCACACTCTTCTTCTTCTACTTTTTAACATTCACGGTGTGATATGAAACGTCAAAATTTCTTGCTTACTACTGTTTCACACTAAAGAAATATTAGTTTGTCAAAAAAGTCTTGTGGTATTTGCGCTAGTTGCCGCTGAAAGCGCGTAGTTCTAGCTTTATTCGTCGCATCGGGTCATGCTATACCTTTTTGGAAAGCTCATTTCACGCGCTAACACATGTTTGATTGATTGTCGTTTCTTTTAAGTTGTTCGTGAGTTATAGCGTCGCAAACATGGAGCAAAATAAAGAGAAAATACGGCATATTTTACAGTACTACTACGATAAAGGCAAAAATGCATCTCAAGCCGCCAATAAAATTTGTGCAGTTTATGGACCCGATACAGTTTCCATTTCCACCGCACAACGATGGTTTCAACGTTTTCGTTCTGGTGTAGAGGTGGTCGAAGATGCGGCACACTCCGGAAGGCCTGACGTCAAATTCAACGAAATTAATGTTGTAGAAAATTGTCTTTTATGCTTTCTTATTTACAGGCTTTTGGTGTTTGTGTTATTTTAAATGGTTTTTTCCACAACGGGAGCATTTTTTTCATTTCAAGGTAAACAACCGCTTCTTATTATTAAAACAAATTTTCTAAAAGTAACGTTTATCTATGTTGTGTAGCATTCCCAACAACATAACATACTTAGTTACACAAACCCTTTCTTTGCTGTTTTATCAGATGTTGCTAATTTCTCAGAAGGAAACTTTATCGTCACGCAATATTAATTTAAGTTCGTCTGTTAGGTAGTCTTTTTACCGTATAACGGTACTTACGACGTTCACGTCACTGCTCTTAGCTTAGCACAGGCCTCAACACTTTCATTTCCTGGCAAATTTCACATCTCGTTTCTTGTTCTGCTGCGCCTTGGGGTCATTATTGCGATTGGAGTATTGCCATTAAGGGTGTTGTTACAGCGTTTGTAGCTTTGAGTAGGTAGGTATGGCCACGGGCAAAAGAAATGTCATGTGCCGTATGTTTTTACTTCGGAGAGGGACACCCTGTTGGTTCGAAAGAGGCTTGAAGTTAATAGATATGAGTGATTGCCACAAAACTGTGAATCGTTTTTGGAGCAAATGGGTACCCAATAGGACATACACATATTTATTCTTATGCATATTAAACAAAATCATTCATTTCGTTAGTGTAGATTTAAATTTGCATTGCACTTAAAATCACAATAAGTAAATATTGAATGCTTCTTAGCTAGCTAGGTTAGTTAATAATCCATAAGTTTACTGACAGTCTTCTCGAGCCATAAAAACTTCAAGACCCTAGCCAATGACAAAGTTGAGTGAAACCTAACAAATTCCGGATTATACTGCATTTAGCGAGCACCTCCCATTTTGTAGTATGAGAGTAATTTCATTATTAAGTTAGATATTTTGTTAGATTAAGGATAAGTACTTCTTTAACTTTGCTTCTTAGTCACCCTTATCCTAATATGTCTTTGTAATTAATCACCATTGCAATAGAAACTGAATCTTATGAAGTGAAAAAGTTCCATTGGCTAGAGGCTCTTTTGAAAATTAATTTGGTGTTTACCTCAATCTCTAACCTTCACCAACTTGAGCGTACTCTTCAATTTTACAGATAATATCGAAGTGTTGATTTTTAGTAGTTAAAGCTACTTGGAGATTCGTATGTGAATGTATGTACTTGTATATATATGTGTTCGAAAGTGCAAGCTTTCTTTAAATGATTTTATATTACCGGCTAATATGTATGTAGATGTCTGAATGTTTTGTCGTGGCAACATTTAGCCTATTGGCAGACACGACTCTTCTTGCAAAAGTATGGCAGTTTTTGGGTTTGTGATGCGCGGGGGAATTGATGCATTGCTTTTGTTGATATGGCGTGTACTTACCCCCCAGCCTACAAGTTTCTTAGTTGTTGTTGTTGTTGTTTAGAACTCTCCCACTTCATGTGTTTTAATGCCAGTTTGTTAAACTATTTCACGATTTAATAAATAAAATCAGAAAACACCGGCTTGTTTCAGAGCATTTATGGTTAATTGAAATTCTGTACTTTTTACCAAAAAGTTTTCATTTAAAGTTTGTGTTTGTTTGGTGAGTCAACCATTGCAAAAACTGGTAAAGAATGTGGATGAGCAAATTTTTAAGGTTTTAATTAATAAAAAAATAGGCATATAATATGACAAATTCTCATATTCCAAACGATACTAAATCTAAATTAAAGGCTTGAAAAATTCAAAATAAATTAACCACTTTACATAATATATGATTATTATTATTTGTGACCAGAGAGTTGTTCCTCTTGATTAAGAATTGATCTTAAATGATATCAAAATTGAACTCATACTAATGTATATGTATTAGTATTAAACTTTTGATGAACAAAATATTATTTCTTGACTAATTTTCTAACTCTAAAGCCTAAAGACTTCTACTTTAAACCTTTAAATTTTTTGTTAAGAAGAGTCTCGCTCTCAATCAAACATACTCTATTAGTGGCAACAATTGAAGTAAATATTCGTGGCGGATGATTGTCAATCTTTTCAATTTTAAAATAATGCACTGATCGTCTAAAAAAAATAAGCGAACGTTTTTATTTTATAAAGTTTGCTTTCTCAAATAATTTTTTCGTATTTATTTTATACTCGTATGGGCCCGCTGGTTTTCGACAAAAGCAACCTTCAGGAATTAAAAATCAAAATTCCAGTATTTTTCAATGCCTTTATTCAGAATTTTTGCACGAAAATAGGACACTAAATTGTTGTGTTAGTTATGGATAAGTCTATCTTACTGGTGGAATTTTAGAAAGTTTTATATTAAAGACGTCACATTAAGCAAGTTTAAGATAGATAGGTAAGTGTTCATGTGTGTAGTCTTTATCATTTGATAAACTTTATATGCAATTTCGCCATCGGCCACATCATCCTGTCTGTTTTTATTTTTTACGCCGCGTCAATTACAGTTACATTTACTGGCCATGTGTTTCAAGAATAATCAGAAATTCGCTGTGCAGATCCCATACGATTTATTTAGCTTTACACCATCTTACCGTTTACGTTGCGGCTTATTTCCTCAGCTTTGGATAGGTACATTTTTTTATCGCTGAATTGTAGCAGTTACGCATATTACCTTTATATCAATATGCAGTGCCTGCATTACGCACTCATTCTCGGCGCATCTTCGTGTGTCACGCATTATCCGGAGTCAAACATCGCGAAGTCAACCACAGCGCATCCAAAAAGAACCAATGACTTTTATGTTAGATGGCTTCTTCACAGCATTTGACAGTTTCAGGCTAACCACTGCTGCGCATCGTGTTCTTTAATTTACGGTATCTTGACTTATACCACGCATATTCTTGCATATCGTTTGATGATGTGGCCCAGAACCGTTTGCTTTGCTTTTCTTTTGTATTACCTGTAGTGTAAAGAATGGAAATGGGTGCAATCTTTGCTGACACACGTGGCGCTGGAGGTGCTATTAAGCCATTCGGTTCCTCCACCGCCACGCATAGAGACCGGCTGATTGGCAGTAGATTTTCCTTATCTTAAGTATTCGATCTGGAAGGAAAAGGAACATAAATATCTATTAATTTAAGCATTGAAATCCAACGTAAAATTTACGTTTCCAAAGGGAAATATGTGTTTTTAGTGAAGTAGAATGCAGTTCTCCATTGAATTCGGCCAGTCTCCCATGCGGCCAGTAGCCAAATGCTGTACAAGACAACTCAAGCTGTTTGATTTTGTTTTTGAATACAAAATTTACATAATACATACTCTTGCCTTTAACCATTCTTAGCTATTAGAATTTAACTGATCTTTAGATTAAAAATACTAAAAAGCTACATTCTACCCGAAGTTTCAATAGACAAGTTGATTCAGCAAAAACAAAAAATTAGAAAAACTTGCCAAATAGCCTAGTGAAATTTCAATACAATACAAAAATCGAATTTTCCTTTGAAGTCATTATGACCAAACTATGTTTTCGTTGGTTGCAGTGGCTTTCAAATTTCATAAATCTATGGTTCCCTCTCATACTTTTACAAATTTTATTATTTCCATTGCCAAAAATGAAGATACTGAGAAGTTGTTTCAAAAGAGATTAAAAAGAATAAAAAACGTTAATTTCCGCTAAGCCGAAGCTAACATACCCTTCACAGGTGCATTTTTTTTAGCAACTACAGTTGCGTTTAGGTAAATTTAAGGACGTAATTGGCCAGTGGTTTTCATCCTAAGGAAAATATTTCACTAGTACTTTTTAGCCAGGCTATTTTCTAGAAACATTAAGGTTACTAATAAAGAAAATGGATCTTTTAGACGTTTATAGTTATTTAAATTTCTTAGAAGATTTATTATTAACATAGACTGAATGGAAAAAATTATAATATTTATAGATACGTATTCTTAACATAATTTCCAACTTGTCATACTTTATTACTTTTACTGAAAGCTCAAATTGGAAAGTAATAAATATAATAACCGATTTGTTTAGAATATATTATTTGTATAGTGGTTAATTCTGATTACAATATAAAAAAATTATGTAGAATATTTATTAATTCCGTTACACCTACAAACTATATTACATTGTGGAGAAAATTGGTTCGCTATTTAATGAAAAAAGTAATTCATGTCAAATTTAGTAGTGATATGTAGCCAAAGTTGATCATATATGAACTTAGTTTTGATTGGTCAGTTTGTATGGCAGTCCGGCCTTAACTATTCTTTTGAAGATTAAAGCGATATCTTGGGCAATAATCCATGCCAAACTTAATGAACATTTCTTGTCATATAGGAGCTTAATTTTGATTTTTCAGTTTGTATGGCAGGTTTTGTTATCTGACCTGCAAAATTTCTTCAATAATTGTAGCGTTGCCTTAGAGAATAAACCACGACGAATTTGCAGAATACATCTCGTTAACTGAACTGAAAAAGTCTCCAATGTAAGAACTTGACTTCCAGTTTGTATGGAAGCTACAGTGTTGGAAAAAATAATAGAAACGGGTTGTTTACATATAATAAATCAATTATATCAATACTTGTTAAAAATATTTCTTGAAATGGCCCACCCTGCACAAATAGCTGTTAACAGTTACTGTTTTGCAAACCCGTTTTATTCCGCTAGTTTGTCTTATTTTGCCTTTATATGCGAGAGAGTGAACAAGTGAATAATAGCGCTTGGAAAAAATAATAGAAACAAAACGTGTTTGTTAATATTTTTGCTTTTTAAAAGGTAAAAAAATTGTTTTTTATGCTTCTAATTGTGTTTTAAAATAATGTAAAATGAATTAAATTTATACTATAGGTTATTTTGCCATAAAAACTAATAAAATGGGCCGAGCCAAACACTGCACGGAAGAGGAGAAGAATGTAATAATTAACTTGAGAAAAAAAGGAAACTCAATGAGTAAAATAGCAGATATGGTTAAATGCTCCAAGAAGAAGGTGTTCACTGCACTTCATAGTGTAAAAAAACCTGAAACACGAGGTAGAAAACGAAAAATGACTGCTGGCGATGACAGGCGTTTAATTCGCCATTGTAAAGCTAACCCTTTTCTGTCCTCTAGAGAACTGTAGGTGGAATTGAGTTTAAATGTATCAACTCGAACCATTAGGTACAGGTTGGCAGATGCCAAACTTCCTGCCAGAACACCTAGAAAAGTACCCTTGCTGAGCATTAAAAACAAAAACAACAGGCTTGCTTTTGCCAGAAAACATCTTTTCCGTCAAAATTGGAAAAATGTGTTATGGTCTGATGAGACAAAAATTAATATGTTTGGATCAGATGGTAAACAATATGTAAGACGTCCTACAAACACAGCATTTGATCCAAAATACACTAGAAAGACGGTTAAGCACAGCGGGGGTTCCATTATGGTGTGGGGTTGCTTCTCAGAGGAAGGCGTTGGTCCAATATTTTGGATAAAGAACAAAATGTGCGCAGTTGACTATGTTAACATATTGCAGACAATAATGCTTCCCTATGCTAAAGAGGAAATGCCAATAAGGTGGGAGTTTATGCAGGATAATGATCCTAAACATGCGTCGAAACTGGTAAAGCAGTGGTTTAAGAAAGAAAGGGTGCAAGTTATGGAGTGGCCGTCGCAATCGCCAGACCTAAACCCCATTGAACACCTTTGGGCAGACCTAAAGAAGAGAATCGGACCTTTTAAAGCCAGCAATAAGGACGAATTGTGGGCCCAGATTCAAAAATCGTGGAATTCAATTCCAAAAAGCGTTTGCTCAAATTTGGTTCATTCGATGCACCGAAGATGCGAAGAGGTAATTAGGCAAGGCGGCGGTTCAACAAGATATTGAAACAATAATATTTTTGTAAGAAGTTTGGGTCAAACTTTAATTTATGAAGAAATTATATTATGTTTCTATTTTTTTTTCCAGGCCAAAATTAGAAAATGGACCACAATTTATTTGTGTCTTATAGCACTTGCTAAATAAATCTAGATTTTGATTAACTTTAACAAATATATTAAATCGTAATGTATTTAAATTGAAAGAGTTCTACAAACAATAAAAATATATTGAAAACTGTACGTTTCTATTATTTTTTCCAACACTGTATATGCTATATTTATCCGATGTGAACAATTTCTTCGGATATTATATTATTATATTAGAAAATAACCTGCGCCAACTTTTGTGAAGATATCGTTTGTATGGCAGCTATGTGTTATAGTGGTCCGATATCGGCAGTTCCTACAAATGAGCAGCCTCATGAAGAGAAAGTGACGTTTGCAAAATTTCAAAACGATATCTTAAAAACTGAGGGACGGACAGACAGACGGACCTGGCTAAATCGACTCAGCTGAACATAATTATCATTTAAATATAATATATACTTTATACGGTCTACGAGGCTTCCTTCTGGGTGTTATAAACTTCGTGGCAAGCTTTATATACCCTCTTCAGGGTATAAAGAGCAAAAGTGCGGTTGTTTAGATGCTTTTAACGTCCTAGCAGATCTAATTCTGAAACTTTTGTGAAATATCCGCTTTGCCAAAAGCTTAGTTAAGCTTTGTTGTCCTGTTTGCTATCCGGTAAACAGTGAGAGAAATGTTTAGCATATTTTTGGAAAGTGGTCTCCTTTTATGACATCTATAACTTAAGCGAATCAGCTATTTAAAGAGATAAAAACTACCTAAGAGAAGCATGTTTTACTGAGAGATACGATACTGCGTGGTTGATGCTACATTGAGATAACTATTCACATACTCGTATGTGCATAGTTGCTTTCGAGGCAATACTTCTCATTTGAGATGCAGCCTTTAAGTAAGCTAATTTACTAAGGTAAATCTGAAAGGCGTCGAGGAAACAATGGGTTTCATCTCAAGCCAGATTTTGTGAACATATCAATAGAATATAAATTATAAAATATGAGAAATTTATGAATATCTCAAGTATTTTTTTATTGTCACTGATATTGTGACTTAATGGTATTATGTATTTTGAATATAAAAGAGGGAGTTCCCGATGTAACATAGGTCCAATTCTTAAAGATCTTCTCAGAAAAAACTCCTCGCCGTGCCTACATAAACTCACTTCTCACCTTTGAGCGGGAAACGATATTTGAATATATGTAAAGGTGCTTGTTGGACTACGCACACTAAGTATGTTCTTTATTTATTTATCCAATGTATTTACGAGCATATATTTCTCCGATTATTTAATTATAAAAAATAACAATGAACAATACTCGTATCAGAGTATCACTTAAATTTCATAGTTACTGATTACAGTATGAATTTTAAAGAAGGATGTAAATAAGAATGCATGCACGTCGGAGAAGAGTTTTGCCAAGAATAAACCTTTATGCTCCCAATTCCACCTTTACGATCAACAGCACAAAAGACATTTGTCCGAAATGAAAACAAATGTGCGGTCACTGCTGTAATTTGTCCAGAACAACAACAGCAGCAACGAGTGTTTCTTCTCATTTTACATACAAGCGATGGACCACTCGCAGACACACTATCAACAGAACAAAAACAATGAGTTGCAGCTGTCGAAACAGCTGGTCAGCAGGAGTGAAATGAAAACAACAGAACCCTTTGCAGAACGGATGCGGCTGTTGAAATTGTTGTTGTTGTTTTCGTTGTGCACTTTGAGTTAGAGCCGTTGCATTTCATTTACATAACAGGTTTCCCATGGTTGCCACCTTCGGTCGGTGGTTCACTGGCGATTATGTTGGCGTTGGTGTTGGTGTGATGGAGCAACGCTCAGTGCTGGCATTGCATGCATATGTATTTAGAAGGGGCAGCAAAAGTGTGTATATGACTGTGTAAACATGTTGAGACATGTTGATAGCTGCACCCTGAAGCGATTGAAACGATCATCGAAACTGGGAACATTTTCTATAAACGTTCGAAATTCAACAAATTCAAGACTTCCAAGTTTAATTTATATATCTCCTAAAACATTCAAAATATATCACCCATAATTACAAAGGACATACAATTTTTACATCTCTTAAAGCAACATGAAGTTATGTGAAATCGGACGAAAACTATGTCCAGTCCACTTAAAGCGATTATTTGTTAAATACCAAATAGGATATTTCAATAACCTAATACGTCAGATACTATGGTAGAAGACGCCTACATAGGACCACATTTCAAAATTGGAAAATGGGCTTGCCATCTTTCACATTTAGGTGAAAATCCATATATTGAGACCTACGACCTAGAGACTTCAACGCGTTTCATCTTTCTACCGAATTGTCGAAATAACTTTTCAAGAACCCAAACCCAAATATTTGGTATGGCTGACTTGGTTGTAACTGATTTAATTACCTTTCTATCTTCCTATAAAATTAGCAGTTGTTGAAAAATAAAATTCCACAGTGGTCAATAGCTACTATAGTACAATTAGCAGTTTGTCGGTCATTGAACCATGTTAATCAAAACACCTTGGCTATCAGAAGAATTCTTAGATAACAATAGAATAAACTTCCAAATAACTCGCAATATGTCAATCGTCATCATACACCGCCTCTCGGCACTGTTCCACTAACAAGCTCCATTAGCACACGTCTCTAACTCCAGAAGTGGCTTCTATTGCGCAGACTTCTTTCTCTTTCCTTACTTTTATATTTACTACAAAATACGACCATAAGATACTCAATAACACTGGTTGGTATTCCAGTGAAAACAATACGAATTGCGTTTTTGTCGAGTGTGTGCAAAATGACATTGACATTGACGCATTGCCTCCGACATGTGTTTCTTCAAAGGCACTGCATTACTACACGTCAGCTTTGACGCATTGCATTTTCTCATTCATTGTATTTGTTGTTGACACTTGTGCTCTTAAATCCATCCATCTACTCAATGGTGCTCGTTTGTATTTTATTTATGTATGTAGGTATACAGAAGTGTGCCAACTATGCATTGCGACGCTTACGCAAACACTTTTCCGAAGTATTAGCTTTTCAAAAAAGTCTTGCGGTATTTTCGCTAGTAGGCGCTGAAAGCGCGTAGTTCTAGTTTTATTCGTCGCATCGGGTCATGCTATACCTTTTTGGAAAGCTCATTTCACGCGCTGTTTGATTGATTGTCGTTTCTTTTAAGTCGTTCGTGAGTTATAGCGTCTCAAACATGGAGCAAAATAAAGAGAAAATACGGCATATTTTACAGTACTACTACGATAAAGGCAAAAATGCATCTCAAGCCGCCAATAAAATTTGTGCAGTTTATGGACCCGATACAGTTTCCATTTCCACGATGGTTTCAACGTTTTCGTTCTGGTGCGCCACGCTCCGGGAGGCCTGTCGACGAAAATTGCGATAAAATCGCTCAACCGTTATAAACCATTTGAAGAAGCTTGGAGTCACTACGAAGCTCGATGTATGGGTGCCACAAGAATTGATTCAATAAAAATACCGCAAGACTCTTTTGACAAACCATTATAACTATGTTATATTTACTTCCACGTGGATATAAAGAATTTTGTTATTCTCTTTGTTGACATGCAAAAATTTTTAGCACATAAAGCAGCTTACTTACATACATACTTAACATAGCAAAACATATCAACTTTCGAGTACTGTTGCATGATTGCAACCGTCATTCATTATTTCAGCATTCGTTGTTGTTTTTGGGGATACCATCGACTTGGTAGAACAATTTAGCTGGATTTTTTTCATCACCGATTTTCACTGCTTCAGTTCCAGTGAAGAAAACCGTTGCCTAAATTGTGTTTAAGCTAGCGGAAAACAGCACTCAGTTTGTGTTGTTGTGGCTACGCTGACTTTATGGACATTCGTTTTAAAACGTGCTATGAAGATATCGTTCCGATGATCCTTAAACCCATTTCACATTTCATCGAGAAACTGCTTATTCTCTCACTTTACTTCTTAGCAACTCATACATATTTACTTTTACTTAAAATGAAAAAATACTACCCTCTTATTTAGAAAGTGTCGCCTGTCTGAGCTTTTTATAAAAAATCTTCCATTTATTTGAACACAATTTAAGATAAGCTGTTGCAACTGGATTAAATTTTATACATAGTATTTCACAAAGTCTCTGGAAAATAATGTTGGGCGATATAAGGGATCTCCCTGTTTGACTAAAGCCAATTTTGCCTACTCTTATATAAGTAGGTTACCTCGGTCATGCGAATCTTAGACTGAGCTTGAAAAAATACCAAAATTAGGGTAATTTCCTGACAGCTATCTTCCAAGTAGCTGTTACGTTAAGTACTGTAGCGGCAAGAAAACAATGTTCTTTACAAATGTAGCTGCACGCACTTATAATTTTATCTGACAAGGTTCTTTCACCTAGACATCATTCCTTAATATTTGAGTTAAAGTTTATCATGAATCTTTACTGGGTCTGAAAAATATTAGCTATACCTGTTCTAAAAATGCCGCATTAGGAATTAAGTATTCGCAGTTGTAGCCGAAAGCAGTAGTGAACCGAAAATTAAAAGCTGAAGAGTGCAATATGGGCTTAATTCGAGAAATAAAATTAATCGCTAATAGCTGAACTATTAAGGTTTTTGGTTCTCTAAGTAGCATAGCAAAGGTCAAAAAAAAAGAGTTCCAGTTAAAATCCATCTCAAGGTGACTTTACTTAAAATTATTTACAACAAGGCTAATATATCAGTAAAGTAGCTGGAAATTGCAATAAGATTTCAAGTAATTAAACATGTTTGTTTTCTGCGCCCCGTGCGTCCACAATATATTTGTAACAATGTTTGACTTTGTGTACAGTTATGAAACTGGGCTTATGTCGTATTATTTCATAGAATGTCAGCGCACTCAACTCATTCAATGTAATATGGACCTGAGAGAGTCCCGTCAAATCAATTCAAAAAATTTTCGAGCAAGTGTATGTGTAAACACATCTTCATACATTCCCTACTGTACACAATAAAAGAGCGCATTTGGAATTATGCACTTCATAGCATATTACGTATAGGACATGGTGGCAGGAAAAATGCTAAAACCCATAACATAGGGAATTAATAAGGCGTTAATTTTTACTTCTTGGTTGAATCGAATGTATGTATATGACGAGGTTTTTACAACGCACATATAAGTATAAAGGCGTGCGAATGTATGTGTAGCTCTTTTACCTTCCTTTGCCTCGCTTTTTTCGCGCTTTCATTAATACTTCATATTTTATAGGTTTTGTTTTATTTCTGCCGTTCTGCCGTTCTGGTTTTAGTTTTCTAGCTCTTTAATTCTGCGAGAAATTCCGGAATAAAAGTGCGTGTCTTTGGAGGACCCGCCACGCGAGTTTAATTGTTATACTCTTCACATTGCGCACATCGTCCGCCCAAGTGGTTTTTACTCGAAGGATATGTCAACAACTTTTGTATTACTTTTTTACAAAAGATATATAATAAAACAATATTTTTAACCGTAAATTCGAATAAGAGGCAAAACTTTTGAAATACTTAATTAATGCATCTAATTTGGTATGTGTATATATCGTAATGCTTCGCTCATCCAATTAAATGTAATTTTTGAATTATTTAGCTATACTAATTACATTATCGATTATTTTACGAGAAAACTCGATTCTCGAGTACAATCGGAATCAAATTTACCATCCCTACTGGCAGCCATCGCGCGCACATATAAAACCTCCGCACAATAACCACTACAAAAAAAAATGATTTTTTTTCCATGTTATTTATATGGAAAACAGAAAATTTGAAAGAGGCACCTCTTAATATTAATATTAAGAGCTCATCTTTTGAGTGACTTTTTTTTACACATTTCGAAAGTTTCGAGCCTGTTTTTCAGTTGAAAAAAAAAGTTTGTCTCAAAATGGCAGACCCTAATACATATACAATACATATATCACATATTGTATGTAAGTTAGAAAATTCTTGTGCAAAAATTTTTATCCCGATCCCGAACAAGTTCAAGATTTGGAAGAAATATTGTTCTCTCTTCACTGTCCCTTGAACTGATTAAGCTTTCGTAATTATTCCGGTGAATACCGCAATAATTAAAACTAATGTTCGTAAGAAATCAAAGAGTAAAATTCAAAATAATTGACTTATTTAAAATAAGATAATAATAGTGGGGAATTTAATAATAAATAATAGGTCCTAAAGGGCTATGGTAAAAATACAAATTGACACTATTCTATTAATACTATTTCTAACAGATATATCGAAAGACGACTAAAAATAAGTTAAATAATATTAGTAGCCCGACGACCATATTGATGAATAATGGAATAAATCCTTCAAACCTTATTTTAAGGACATATAAAGCTGAAGGTGAAGGAGGAGTCACAAATTTCCAGATGAGAAAAGCTTAGAAAAAATTAAGTAGCCAACATTATGCCTTTATTAGTTTGTAAATTAACCATAGCATTTGTTTTCACCTAGTCAGCCGGAATCAAATCTGATGTCCTAATAAGATGACACATTCATAGGTTGTCGTTATGTTGGAACGATTTAGAGTTTAGATGGTTTGCAAAATATGGAGGATATTATAACGTTAGCACTGTATTCATTTCTAATGATCATCTTAATTTGAATGAACATACAGGCAAATGATTAACGCATATATTTGCTTTGTCAGCTGATTATCTTCTTCTTCTTCTTTACTGGCGTAGACACCGCTTATGCGATTATAGCCGAGTCAACAATAGCGCGCCAATTGTTTCTTCTCTTCGCTACGTGGCGCCAATTGGATATTCCAAGCGAAGCCAGGTCCTTCTCCACTTGGTCCTTCCAACGGACTGGAGGTCTTCCTTTTCCTCTGCTTCCCCCGCCGGGTACAGCGTCGAATACTTTCGGAGCTGGAATATTTTCGTCCATTCGGGTGACATGACCTAGCCAGCGTAGCCGCTGTCTTTTAATTCGCTGAACTATGTCAATGTCGTCGTATATCTCGTACAGCTCATCGTTCCATCGAATGCGATATTCGCCGTGGCCAACGCGCAAAGGACCATAAATCTTTCGCAGAACTTTTCTCTCGAAAACTCGCAACGTCCACTCATCGGTTGTTGTCATCGTCCAAGCCTCTGCACCATATAAGAGGACGGGAATAATGAGCGACTTATAGAGTTTGGTTTTTGTTCGTCGAGAGAGGACTTTACTTTTCAATTGCCTACTCAATCCGAAGTAGCATCTGTTGGCAAGAGTAATCCTGCGTTAGATTTCCAGGCTGACATTGTTAGTGGTGTTAATACTGGTTCCTAAATACATGAAATTATCTACAACTTCTAAGTTAGGACTGTCAGCAGTGACGTGAGAGCAAAGTCGCGAGTGCGACGACTGTTTGTTTGATGACAGGAGATATTTCGTCTTGCCCTCGTTCACTGCCAGACCCATTTCTTTTGCTTCCTTGTTCAGTCTGGAGAAAGCAGAACTAACGGCGCGGGTGTTGAGGCCGATGATATCAATATCATCGGCATACGCTAGCAGCTGTACACTTTTGTAAAAGATTGTACCTGCTCGATTAAGTTCTGCAGCTCGAATAATTTTCTCCAGCAGCAGATTGAAAAAGTCACACGATAGGGAGTCGCCTTGTCTGAAACCCTGTTTGGTATCGAACGGCTCGGAGAGGTCCTTCCCGATCCTGACGCAGCTTTTGGTGCTGCTCAACGTCAGTTTACACAGCCGTATTAGTTTTGCGAGAATACCAATTTTAAACATCGCGGCATAAAAGCAGCTCCTTTTCGTGCTGTCGAAAGCAGCTTTGAAATCGACGAATAGGTGGTGAGTGTCGATTCTCCTTTCACGGGTCTTTTCCAAGATTTGGCGCATGGTGAATATCTGGTCGGTTGTTGATTTACCAGGTCTGAAGCCACACTGATAAGGTCCAATCAGTTTGTTGACGGTGGGCTTTAATCTTTCACACAATACGCTCGACAGAACCTTATATGCGATGTTGAGGAGGCTAATCCCACGGTAGTTGGCGCATATTGTGGGGTCTCCTTTTTTATGGATTGGGCATAGCACACTTAAATTCCAATCGTTGGGCATACTTTCGTCCGACCATATTTTACAAAGAAGCTGATGCATGCACCTTATCAGCTCTTCGCCGCCGTGTTTGAATAGCTCGGCCGGCAATCCGTCGGCCCCTGCCGCTTTGTTGTTTTTCAGACGGGCAATTGCTATTCGAACCTCTTCATGGTCGGGCAATGGAACATCTGCTCCATCGTCATCGATTGGGGTATCGGGTTCGTTTTCTCCTGGTGTTGTGTGTTCACTGCCATTCAGCAGGCTGGAGAAGTGTTCCCTCCATATTTTAAGTATGCTCTGGGCATCGGTAGCTAGATCACCTTGGGGGGTTCTACAAGAGTATGCTCCGATCTTGAAACCTTCTGTAAGCCGCCGCATCTTTTCGTAGAATTTTCGAGCATTACCCCTGTCGGCTAGCTTATCAAGCTCTTCGTACTCACGCATTTCGGTCTCTTTCTTTTTCTGTCTACAAATGCGTCTTGCTTCCCTCTTCAACTCTCGGTATCTATCCCATCCCGCACGTATTGTGGTCGATCGTAACGTTGCGAGGTAGGCAGCCTGTTTTCTCTCCGCTGCGGCACGGTACTCCTCGTCGTACCAGCTGTTCCTTTGCACTTTCCGAAAACCAATGGTTTCGGTTGCAGCTGTACGTAAGGAGTTTGAAATGCCGTCCCACAGTTCCCTTATACCGAGTTGTTGACGAGTGCTCTTAGAGAGCAGGAGTGCAAGCCGAGTAGAAAATCGTTCGACTGTCTGTTGTGATTGCAGCTTCTCGACGTCGAACCTTCCTTGTGTTTGTTGGCGTGCGTTTTCTGCTGCACAGAGGCGGGTGCGAATTTTGGCTGCAACAATATAGTGGTCCGAGTCGATGTTAGGACCTCGGAGCGCACGCACATCTAAAACACTGGAGACGTGTCTTCCGTCTATCACAACATGATCGATCTGGTTGGTGGTTTTTCGATCCGGAGACAGCCAGGTAGCTTGATGTATCTTCTTATGCTGGAATCTAGTACAACAGATAACCATATTTCGGGCCCCGGCGAAGTCGATCAGCCTCAACCCATTTGGGGATGTTTCCTCGTGGAGGCTGAATTTACCGACCGTAGTGCCAAAGATACCTTCTTTGCCCACCCTGGCGTTGAAGTCGCCAAGCACGATTTTGACGTCGTGGCGGGGGCATCTCTCATAAGTGCGCTCCAAGCACTCATAAAAGGCATCTTTGGTCACATCGTCCTTCTCTTCCGTCGGGGCGTGGGAGCAAATCAGCGATATGTTGAAGAACCTCGCTTTGATGCGGATTGTGGCTAGACGTTCATTCTCCGGAGTGAATGATAGTACTCGGCGACGAAGTCTCTCTCCCACCACGAATCCAACACCAAACTTGCGCTCCTTTATATGGCCACTGTAGTAAATGTCACAAGGACCTACTCGTCTCTGTCCTTGTCCCGTCCATCGCATTTCTTGGACGGCGGTGATGTCAGCCTTTATCTTTACGAGGAC